>LOJH01029506.1:0-17398 GCA_001685095.1 Ellobius talpinus
ATACAAAGAACTCAAGAAATTGGTCATCAAAAGAACAAATAATCCATTAAAAAAGTGGGGTACAGACCTAAACAGAGAACTCTTAGCAGATGAATCTCAAATGCCTGAAAGACACCTATGGAAATACTCAACATCCTTAGCCATCAGAGAAATGTAAATCAAAACAGCTCTGAGATTCCATCCTACACCTGTAAGAATGGTTAAGATTAAAAACGCTGATGACAGCTTATGCTCAGAGGATGTGGGGTAAGAGGACCACTCCTACATTGCTGGTGGGAGTGCAAACTTGTACAGTTGCTTTGAAAATCAGTATGGCAATTTCTCAGAAAATTAGGAAACAACCTACCTCAAGACCCAGCAATACCACTTTTGGGTGTATACTCAAAGGATGCTCAGTCATACCACAAGGACATGTGCTCAACTATGTTTATAATAGCATTATTTGTAATAGCAAGAACCTGGAAACAACTTTGATGCCCCTCAACCAAAAAATGGATAAAGAAAAATGATGTGTTTACACAATGGGGTACTCAGTGTTAAAAAATAATGACATCTTGAAATTTGCAGACAAATGGATGAATCTAGAAAAAAACCATATTGAGTGAGGTAACCCAGACACAGAAAGACAATATAATATGTACTCATTCATAAGTGACTTTTAGATATAAAGCAAAGAAAACCAGCCTACGATCCACAACTTCAGCGAACCTAGACAACAAAATGGACCCTAAGAGAGACATACATAGATCCAATTAGGAAGGAGAAAAAGACAAGATCTCCTAAATAAATTGGGAGCATGGGAGTCATGGGAGAGTGTAGACAGGGAGAGGGGAGGAAGGGAGAGGAGTAGAGAAAAATGTATAATGCAGTAAAAAACAATAAAAATGAAACAAAAAAGCTTGATTCCTTGAGAATCTGCCCATCTTATCACATGCTTTTTAGAGAATTGCTTCTTTCTGATTGCAAAATATATAGTGCAAAATGTATTTTTGTTTTCCAGAAGTTGGATGATTCAGAGCTAGAGATACAAGGAGCGAAAAATTACATCTAATGTTACCTGAAATCAAGGACCAGTTTTGTTTTTCTTCTCATTTTGGCTTTTGTCAAAACCCTCCCAGGAGCGTCTGGGAGATGATCCGGTGGGTAAAATGCTTGTTGTGTAAGAGTGAGGGCTGCAGTGTGGAGCCCCAGCGTCCACATAAAAGACCAGAGAGGCAAGGTGCCTACCTGCAGTCCCAGTGCTCCTGATGTGGAGATGGTGGGGCGGAGGGGGGCACGGGCAGCTAGTGCCTGGAGCAAGCTGGCTGGAGAGAGCAGCTCAATCAGCGAGTCCCGGATCCAAGTAAGAGGCTCTGACTCAGTAAACAGAGTAACTAAAGAAGATACTTGACAGCAACCTCTGACCTCCACATGCATACACGCACATGTGTGCGTGCACACACACACACATGCACACATGTACATGTGTACATTTACACACATGCCTACACATGTGCAAACAAACATGCATGCACATCACAATCACAAACAAAATCCTTTCAGAGAATCTAAAGTGGTGCTGCCATGGCAGAGAATGGTTTGCAGACTTCTCAACCTGTTGGCTGAATCCCAGCCATTCGATCGATAGACTTGTCCGCATGACAGCTGGGACAGGGTGACCCATAGTGCATTCATTGTAACCACCAAAGACTTGCCAGTTGTGCCAAACTAATGCTGAAGCGGCTATGGTCTGTCCCCAGCATGCCACAGACCACACTGTCGTCAACGGGAAGAAGAGCGTCACTGGTCCCCACAAGCCTGTGATGGATGCAAGGATTCAGTGAGAGAAGCATGCATGTCATCTCATTGCATAGCTTGAAATGGTGGTAACAGCATGAAGGCTGCCAGGGAGGCTGGAAGCATGTGGTTGCCAGATGTGTCTCTTAGCTGTGGTGAGCATAGGAATCTACTGAAATGTGATAACACGGAGTCACAGATAGTAGTTCAAGGCCACCACCCTGGTGTCCCTACTGTACCAGGTTACATAGCCTGTGATCTTGAGGGATGCTGGAAGAAAGGCTTGCAGGACCTGTCTAAACTGTTTTGCAAATCTACAACTACTTTAAGATAAAAAATCAAAGTGGTCCTGATTTGAAGGTGGAAGCTACCTCAGGGATGGCAAAGATAGGCGGGCAATGGAGTCTGTGTGGCTGCCACCTGGTGGGCGAAGGACATGAACACCTGAGCGGGGAGCTGTGTGCCCCAGGGCTAAGGGGCTCAGGCAGCGGAGCCTGAGGCTATGGTCCATAGCTGGAACTAGAACTGTGGGGGAAGGACAGGGGAAGCTTGCCTGGTGTTTGTCCAGCCCAGCCCAGGGCTGTCCCAGGCTGAGCTCAGCAAGAGAACAACAGGGAGGCAGCTCCTTGGCTAGAGCAAATGAGGAGGGGGTGTCTCCAGTCAGTGAACAGAAAATCTTGTGCCCCCTCATTTCTCACAGTCTATTTGCTTCCTGCAGGGGCCGTCTTGATCGTCACCCTGTAGAATGTCGTCTTGAATGGGACACCTGCCATTTCATCTCTCTACTCCTATTCATGGTGTTGGACAGACACACTCAGGCCATGGGCAGGGATAGAGGACAGAAAGCTGGAGAAAGTCCAACTACTCCGTCAGCATGACTCTCATCCTCCCTCAGTGACCCCTGGCCAGCCTTTGCTCACTCTCCAAACCCTCCCATCTGGCAGCCGGATTGATCAATCCCTCCTTGCAGCCCACTCCGCAGGCACACCCTGAGACTTATTGTCAACCAGGAGTTACTGGTGCAGTCTGGAATCGCCTGCCCGTGTCTGCCACTATCCATTCGCCCCTAGCTCCTTCAATCACATCCTGAGTCCTGGGGCCATGTGAACAACACCAAGAAGCTGGAATGGCCAGGGAGGTGGGAAACTTCTAAATGTCTAATACGTTTTAAGTCCTCACTGAACTTCAACTTCTTCTGTGGCTCAGGGCCCAGGTAGATGTCTACTGCCCTCTGTCCTGTTGTCTGTCTGCACAGAAGGCATCATGTCTTCTGTATGGCGCCAACACTTCAGTCACTCCACACTACTCTGGATCAGGAACTCGGGCCTAAAACTGGGTTGTGTGACCAGACTGGGAACGGCTCCCTGACCTGCTACACAGTGACACACAGTGGTCTTAGGCCTGGCCTGTCTGGAGCCCCCAGAGAGCACCGTATACTCTTGGAACACAATTCTGTTCACAGACTGGGATCTCACAGCCGAGTAACCAAAGGGTCAGAAAGGAAGGTGACCCACCTGGCCACAGAGTGTCTGGTCATTTCAGAGGTAGTCAAGGGTATGTTTGCTGGCCAGCCTGGAGAGCTTGTGACTGTGTGGGAAGCCTTATGGAGGATGAGGATCTCCTCCTGCCTGTGCATCAGGGAGAGAGAACAGCAAGTGTTCATGTGGATACCATGACTAGTCAGAAGGAATTGATCCTGGCAACAAGGTTCAAAATGGAAGACCCTGGTTATGGGGCTAAAGGGCAGAGCTCCAAATCCTGACCCCTAAGGCAAGGGGTCTTAGGGAAGGGCACTTAGGGCCAGAGAAGGCCTAGAGGGTGAAGGGCATGGGGCACAGAAAACCTTGTCCACTGCACCTTGCCGTTGCCCCACAGACAGAAGCCAGGGCCTGTTGTTTGTCAGCTATGCTGACCACAGAGCCAGGTCACAACAGCCACAAAAGGTAAGATGGTCTTCTCACACAGTAGAACAGTGTGAGTACTTAAACAGAGAAAAGAAGCAGGCCTAGGTGGGTAAGGTCAACAAAGAGCCTGCACAATGAGGGGAGTATTGAGGAGGAAGAGAACTGCCCCTCCCCACCACCCACACGTACCCATACCCTGTTCCTATTGACAACCTTAGATAGACAGCAGGAAGTTGACCAAGGAGCCTGAGCAGCTCAGGTGAACCATTGGGGTGATCTAGCTTATAGGATGACATACAGGGGCAGAGGAGGCTGCACGAAGCTTGGGCATCAGAACTTGGGGGTCTCTAAGGGGCAGCCCAGGACTCCAGTCATGACTGGCTGCTGGTGAGAAGCGGAGGGCTGGCCCCTCTGGTTTGGGAACTTTAGAGTAGGCTGTGTGACTGCAGCTATGTGACTGGGGATTCCTCACTCTTGCCCAGTCTCAGTGACCTTTATAGAAGGGACTGAGGAGGCTGACGGCACAGAACTAAAAAGATACGTGTTTACACTGCCTGAGAAGTCGGAAGCACTTGTGTGTGTGTGTGTGTGTGTGTGTGTGTGTGTGTGTGTGTGTCCCTGACTGCTGGAGCCAGAGCAGGCTGTGCAGAAGATGGGACATTAGAGCTGGGTTTGCCCAGAGGAGGGAGCATAGGAGTTCGCTGGATAACTTCTCGGACAGCATTTAGTTCGTCCCTCCCTTCTGCACTGATCATCTGAGCCAGTGACTCACAGAAAGGACCTGAGAGGAAACTTTTGGGTTCCCTTGTCTGATCTATTTGGGTCTCAGTACGTACTCTGATCCTGCCCTCATCCACGTTAGCCTCATTCCATCAGGCAGGGATCTGGTGCCTTTGTGGGTGATCTGGGAGCTGCCGGTTACAAGCGACCCTGCTTGACTGGGTCCTCAGAATCACCCAGTGTAGTATTGCTTCCCAGGTCTTTCTGAAGTCCCAGAGGAGGGAGCTGAGGAATCCACCCAGCCACTCACAAGAGTACAGCAGTACTTAGGGCCAGAGGATCCCCTCCATGGAAATGTCAGATGAGGGGAAAGACCCTGGGGGCACACAAGGGGCACGGTGGCACCCCCATGACTCTGTGGATCCTGGCTATGTGGGATGGTGGGCATGCAGAAGCTCAAGGTGCAGGGGTGAAGAGAGAAGGGATGCCTTGGAGCATCGACTAAAGGGAAATCTGTTTTCAGACATTGCCTGTGCCTGGGACCTGTAGGACCCTAGGATTTCTGCAAGGGGAGCCCATCCCCCATTGTGATACACAGCCCACCCCTCACCTTGCAGACAAGCTTCCACCACCCTAACTCCTCGGCTTCTACCCTGCCCCACTTCTGGATTCCTGACTTAACATCCTCCTTCTACCTCTCTGCTTGGAGTCACCCCATCAGAGAGCCAGAGTGACCCTGGAGATGCCAAGGTTAACAACAAAAACCTTGCAAGCATGATCCTCACCAAATTTGTGATTTTGGAGCAAGACAGACTCCTAAGTGGCCTTGACTGGCTTTCTGTGTCCTTCCTGGAGCAGGGAACAGGGAGAGACCCCCACTCCCCACACACTGAACACTGGTGTGACTGGAGGAATGTGGACTAGAACAGTACAGTCAGCAGAAGTGACTGGAGCCCCCCAGAGCTGGTGTGCTCCGCACTCCCATGCCCTGCTGCTCAGGTTTGCCAAGCACGTGGCACAGGAGCTGGGCTGGGATGTTCTGCCCTTCCCAGCCACCTCCCTGCTAGCCTCAGCTCCCGGGGCCTGTTTACCACCATCTCTGGGACACCCCTCATCCCCACAGTGCAGCGCCTCCAGCTACCCACCTCAGAAGTTTGAGGCTGAAATTTAGAAAAGTTCAATTGTCACCATAGTTGACACAAGCAGCCTGCGGGCTCTGCTCCGGCAGAAGTCCAACCTAAGTGGCTCTTCTAAGCCTCTCAGAAAATATAGATCGCATTCATGTACCCCAGACATATGACCTGGAGAGCAGCCGCTGGACTTCAGAGAAGAAGACAGTCCCATGGAGAATCCTCCAAACAGCCTCCCTGGAGACTTAGGGTCATTTCCTACCAGTTCTCCAGAAGGTTGGGACTTTCAACTCAACCTCCTGCCTCTGGGAGCCTCCTGACCTCCGGCCAGATCACTTCTGCAAGAATTGCACTCTTCTGAGCCAGCCTAAGTTGGTCATCACAGGTAGTACTTGAGACCCAACTGTGGCATCGCAGTGAGAGGAAAGTGCCAGGGGATGAGATCACATAGCCTCCTATGATTGCAGCTCTAGGGGTGTTCAGGGAGAAGAGACTAAACTACAAGAGGGGTGCACAGCAGGGAAAGCTTGTGGAGGAGCTCTCGGCATGGGGTCGTGTGGGGTAAGCAGGAGCCCATAAGCCCACAAGCGTGAGCTGCTCACGGGGAGCATGAATGGCGGGTAGAATGCTGGCCATGTGTGGTGACCTCTGTTGAAGCAAAAGCAGTAAAATACAAGTGACAACAGTCATCGAGGTTCACACCCTCCCATGGTTCCTATGAGCATGTCTGAGATGGGCCTTAGAGCTCCTGAGACCTAGGGGAGGCCGACTTGCTCAGAGCTATGTGGATTGATGTTGCTGTACCCCAAAGGCCTATGTGCTGATGCCATGGTCCCCAAGGTGGCATTTCTGGGAGGTGGGGATGACTGCACCAGGGACCCTGTGCACTCTTTGGTTTAAGTGCTTTTTTTTCTGATGCCCCCTGCTGACAGTGGTAGGACTCTCAGCTCAGGTGGCTGCATTGCTGTGATGGTTGAAAGCCAACTGGAACTGGGTCCTCTCCAGTGCTTGCCCTAGCTGTTCTCACAGAGCCCCTGATCCCCATGCCCTATGGGGGAAGGGAATCCTCACCTCCAGAGTGAACCGTTGAGATCAGGGCTAGTTCAGCCTCACTTGGCCCCGATACAGGCCATGTTGGGAATGGGTGTGCCTAGTCATTACTGAATGATGACCGCTTGGTGGAGCCTTTATCCTGGCCTCTGGTCTAGAAGTGGCCATCTAGTGTGAGTTCATTACTTAGTGGTCCTTTTCCCAGCCTCCTGAGGCAGGCATGCAGGGGAAGGTGAGGGAGCTATGGAGGTTCTGGGAACAGGGAAACATGGGTGAGGAATCAACACCCACTGCCCTCCTCCTAGGGCGAGCCTGTGTCTGTCCTCAGACATATCTGGAAGTCCCCACTCCCAGGTTGATGAGTCCCCACTCCCAGGTTGATGAGTCGCCACAGAGACGCTCTCACCCTGCTGACAGGGTCATAGAGGCATCCTCGATCTCCAAGAGCCAATGCCCCTGCTCTCTACAGATATCAGCCTAGAATTCCTGACTCCCTAGGACACAGAAGCTGTCAACCTGAGTCTGGTCAGGAGGACTGGTTTTGCATAGATGCCACAGTGGGCAGGGAAGGGCATTTTGCACAGCAAAGCAACCTGAAGCTCTGGTCCAGGTCAAACAGGAGGTCCTGGTGATCCTGCCCTCATGCCTTCTCAAATCCCTCAATACCTGCATCTTTCTACCCTTGAACAAAGCTGGTGCAGAGAGTGGCCGTGTTCCCAAGAGAGTGGACACAGCCCCATGGCCTCAAAGTCAGGCCGTGTGTGAAGGAAGGTGTTTGGATAGACTTAGCAGACACTAGGCTCCATCTAAGTCTGAACCATGGACAATGGGCTACAGCCTTCCTCAGGCCACAGGATATCCTAGACCCATGCTGATGGAAGAGCCCTAAGGGGTGCATCAGGCCTAGGTGGAGCCTGAGAGCCCCAGCTTCCATCCTCCACTCCTGCCTCGGCAGAGATTCTAGAGGCTGCTCTGGGCCCGTGTTGTCTCCCCTCATCATGCACAGAAACTCAAAGCTGGGCTTCTTTGGTTGCAGATGATGAGACAGAGGGTCTGAGAGGTTAGAGTAGTGGCCAATGTCACTCAGCCTTGGTGTAGCATGGTATGGCTGTTGGGGCATCCTGGGATCATGAGCATCATAATAGGAAACAGCCTTGTGGAGGGCCAGCTCAGGGAACACCCTAAAGCTCCTGAGCACCCCGTTACCCAAGTCTCACCTCAGCCCCAAGGCAGCCACTTTGTTTCAGGGCTGACCAACCTGGGCTCAAAGAGATCTACTCCCAAAGGCCCTGCACTCCCAAGACAGCTGGCAACGGAGGACCCCCAGGCTGTGGACGACTCCTTGCTGAACAGCAGGCAGGGTATGACCTCAGCCAAGTGGCCTTATTTACCACGACTCTGGCTGAGCCTAGAGTGGGTCACCATTACCTTTCATCTTCAGGAAGGCTACCTCCTCTCCCCCTGTGGCCCAGCCCACCCGGGATAGGACTGTCCACAACTGGTAAAGGGTTTGGGTGGGGGAGGAACTGATTCTGGAAAGTTCTCTGCTGCTCCCTGGTGGGGAGACAGGGAGGATCATCTGTTTCAGCCTTTGAAAAGTGGGTAATTCTCCTTGGTTTTCAGCAAAGTTGTTCAGAGTGGACACCCCAGTTCCTGCCTGCAGTGTTTGTCTTAAAGAGAGACTTGGGGAGAGAGTATAGTGTTGTGGAATACAGGAGGCTGCAGGACACAGTGACACTGTCAACACCACCGGAAGCCATGGAAGGGCTTGGAGTATTTCTGACCACTTCCAACCTTCCTGTGCCCTGGTGTCCATGCTTAGTAAAGAAGCTGTCTGAAGCACCTTGCCTGGGCTAGAGACTTGAGGGACACCAGGTCTCAGGGACTAGGTGACAGCAGAGGTCAGAGGGGAGCAGGCAGTGGCAGGAAGGGTGGCCATGAGGCCATTCTCAGGCAGCAAATGGCAGCACTCTGTAGGCCAGACAAGCCTTGGACCAAGGGACACTGAGCAGGGAGAATCTTCCTCCTATGGCCTATGGCTCTCCTGACACCGTCAGAGGTGGTGAGGCCCACAAGCTGCTCTCAAGGTCTGCAGGCAGGCAGGGCGGTCACTGTACCTGGCTCTGAGGTTCAGTTTCTACCTGCTGTGACAAGGATAATCTGGGTCCCCACTATCTCCCACTGTCAAAAGGGGCCATCATGTCCTGAACTTGGAAGGATGAAAGACGCAAGCTTGTGTCAGATCCATGAGCAAGCAGAGAGGGAGACAAGGCCACCTTAGGCCCTGCCAAGGAACTGCATCATGACCTTACCTTTTTATAGACAAGGGAACAGAGATTGAGGTAAATGACTAGCAGAGGCCACACCGTGAGAGAGCCAGCAGAAGGCCTTGCAAACACCTGCTGGGGTCAGTCCTTACTGGAGACAAGGTGGGGACATGCTGCAGTGTGGGTCCAGAAAAATGGGTCAGGGAGCTGGGAGGGGGTAGAGCCTGCACCCACTGGGACACATACCACACACCTTGAAGATACCGCAGTTGCTGAAAGATATTTACTATTGTTTGGTCCTTTCTTCAGCACCCCCACCCATAAAATAAGTCACCCACACCCGAAAAATAAGTCCCCTTGTACAAGTCTTTCTCAGGGTGTCAGGATGAGTAGCCAGGGGCCAGCCAGGATGCCAGGCCACAGAAGCGCTGGGGCACCAGGTTGGTCCTGCGGAGGTTCAATTCTGAGGCAAAGGTCCTTGCTTTTTGGTAGAAGAAGAGGGACATCTCCCGGTCCATGAGGAAGTGGTGGTAGATGGTGGCCAAGCGTGTGTAAATCTTCAGCTGAGCTTTCTTGTGGCCCAGGTCCACAGCCGCTGCCAGTGCCAGCTGGTAGTACCCAGCTGCATCAAAGGGGTCCTGTGGGTAGATGTGTTTGACTGGGATTTAGCTGATTCACTGCCATGGGGTGGGGGATGGGGGTAGGGAGGGTACCTGGAGCAACCCCAAGGGCTACACTACACCAGGGTACACCCACCCAAAATGGTTGACCCATAGGCCATACCAGGGTGCTATGAGGACATCCCATCTTTTCCCATCCCAGTCACAACTTAGCCTCTTTCCCCAGCAGGGCTAGAGTTTTCTGGTCCTTGTGTTTGAACACTGTTTTTTTTAAAAACTATCCCAGCAAAGGGCACACCAGTTTGGGGGCTAGCTCAGAGAAGCAGCAGGTCTATCCTACCCAAAGTATGATCCAGCAATCCAGGAGGCCAGGAACAGCATTATGGCTGCCCCTCAGGTCCACCTTGTGCACACATCTGTGCCCCTTTTCTGAAGCTCCCTCCTTCCTCCAGGATTCCAGAACCTCAGGCCTTGGCCTGTCATGGCTTCTGCTTCTCTCCTGAGCCTCCTGGCTTCCTGGATCTTACCTTGCCTTGCCCCTACTCATTCCAGAGGGCTGTATGATACCTTCCTTGGAGGAGGTGGATCCCCTAGGACTTCAGAGCCTCACTGACTCTGGGGGCTTTCTGGCCCATGTCCCTGGGAACTAAGGTGAGGTGTGATACACCCCTCTCCCAGGTCAAGAACATCTTTGCCTCTAACTCAATATCCCAGTAGGATGCAAGCCCCCTCTGGACCCACCCCACAGGAGTCTTCCATCCTAGCTTCTTTCAGAGGTATCCAAAAGAGTGAACTGAGAGGCTTCCTGAGACCCCACCCAGCCTGCCTCTCCTTGTTCAGGATTTGTGACAGTTTCCTCGGCTGGCAACAAAGTCCAAGATCTAGCAATATCTCCTCTCGTATCAGCCCCACAGAGCCAGTACCCAAGAACAGGGCAGAGTGGGCCATGTACGGTGGGTACTCCTCACCCTGGGCTCCATACTCCTCCCTGGCTAATGCTGGGACATGAGGAAGCATGGGGTACTGCATCTCAAGGGGAATAGAAGCTCTGGAGGAAAGGACACCCAGCTAAGTGGGAAGAACAGTTGAAGCATGTGTGCTTGCACATATGTGCCACTCAGATTCACACGTGTACCTGGAGCTGTGACTAGCAAAGACTCAGAAAGGGAGCCTGCAATCGGTAAACCCCTTCCGGAACCTCTATTTCCTTCACTGTGAGGCAGGATGGTAATATCTCCACCCATCCCCTGCAGAGGACGAGGACTGAAAATGCTACAGAATTCAATAAGGAATTGTGGGACAAGGCTGGCACTCCAACTGGGCTTCCTGGAAGGGGCACCAGGATGTGGGCTGGATTCTGCAATGTGAGTCTCAGGGGCCGATGATCATACATGTCCCTGTCCCTTTATGTTCTTTTTGGGGGTCACCACATCCAGGAAGCTCCCTAACTCCTTTTCCACTGCTGGTATACGGTAACCCTGTATCATTTACTTGTCACCTGAGAGGGCCAAGTCCAACCAGCACAAGAAACTAGCCCTGTCTGCTGACCTTGCTGGTTTCTCACAGCCGGGGCTTGCTCCTTGAGAACATGAGGCCATTGCTGGGTGGCAATGACTGCAAGGGCAGACCTCAGACTCAGGAGAGCAAGGACTCGACCCCAGGCGGAGCCCCTTCCTGCCCACCTTTAGGTCATAGAAGATGATGTCACCCAGCACCAGGTACACCTTCACATAGTACAGGGTCTCCTCGTCGAATTCCAGGGGTGAGTTGCAGAGTGACAGAGCCTTGAGGAAGAAGTGCTCAGCCAGTTCTCCATGGCCCAGCCGGTGGTGCAGGGTGGCCAGCCGGTGGTAGGCCACGCGCTCATTCAGGCGGTCACCTAGGGATGCAGGTGGAGGGGCAGGCATGGCATGAGCCAGTCGGGGGGTGGGGGAGCATGCGTGTAAATGCAGCAGCAGATCACGGCGGCTGTGTACATTCACAGCCTTAAACCAGGCTGCTCTAGCTACTTCTTCCCTGTCCCCGGACTCATTTTGTCATCTGTAAAGTGAGCTAATGACAGTAGTTCCCTTTCTATTTCCATATCTGGCAAAGCTGCAGGCTCACATGCCCCCTTTTGTGTCTATATGGAGCTGCCTGGAGTGGGGGGTGCCTTCAGTTAGGCCTGTCCGTGATCTATGCATTCTCAGGCACAGGATTCAATGACTGGGCTGTGGCTGCTGCCTTATATGCTCAGCACAGTCTGGCACTTTAGGGAGCCATGCTTGGAGCCCCAGGCTTAGCCTTGCAGACAGGGAACCTGCATGGGTGGGCTTGAGTGCCAGTTCATGGAGCCTGTACTCAGTGCTCTGAGTTCAGCTGCATTCCTCCTGCAGGCCTGAGGCCCTACTCAGGGTTCCCTCCCAGGAGGAGCACAGACACTCCCAGTCAGTGGCTCGGTGTTGGAGAGAAGGAAGCCTAGCACTAAGCAACAGGCTGCAGACAGGTGAGGAAGGAGAGCGGGGAAGAACATGGGAAAGGACAGCATATACAAGTCCACCTGTGTGGAAGGCAGCTGGCCAGCATTTGGTGCAGCAAGAGAAAGCAGAAGAGAAAGCCTCAGAGCTCTCTTGCCCTTACGTCCCTGCCTGCTCAGCAGAGCTGTTGTGGGCCTCAGCCAGCCTTCGCAGGAGATGGGAGACGCTGAGCAATGTCTGCTCTGCTCGCGGTCCTGGGACTGGAGACCTAGTAGAATGGCGTGCAGAGCAGGGCACGGGGCTGGGGACTCACCTAGGGTGATGCTGAGTCCTAGGGCCTCATGGGCGAACTCCAGACCCTCCTGGGGTGCCTCCAGTGCGGACAGAAGGGCCACCAGCTTGTTGCACAGGCGTAGCTCTGCCTCTTGGTCCCCTACGGTCACAGCCAGGGGCAGCGCCCGGTCCTGTCCACGTATTGAGATTAGGCTTCTGCAGTGCCCGCCATGCAATACCTCCTGGGCCCACATGTGTGCAAGGAACTGCCACCATCCCCCACTGTGTGGTCTTTTCATGGGACCGAGGATGGTTCTGTCTTGACACCCCAGGCTGGGATGTCACCTAGTCAACTACACCTTCAGCCTCAGCACAGCCTGTGCCTTTCTGCCCAGGAGACAGGGCTTAAGCGGGACAATCAACTACTCTACTAAAATGCATGACATGTAAGCTAAGAGTCAGCCTGTACACCATGAGCCATGAGGACAGAGGAAAAGCCATGTCTTCTCTGGCACCCTGTGTGGCCTTTTACACATGCCTGTGCCTCTCAAAGCCCAGCTTCCACATCTGTAAGGTAACAGGATTTCCCAACCAGGGCTGCTTCAGATATTAGCATGAGGCATATACTGTGCTTTACAGAGGACTCAAAGATCACTCTAGGAAAGCTAGCTACACTGCCACTCTCTATCTCCAGGTGGAAGCCTATGCCTGCCACACCTGTGCCCACCAAGAGGCACCCATGTGAAGCACACATTACTTGCCTACGGTGGCCACTCACCCTGTAGAAAGATACAGCTTTTTCCCGCTCCCAGGTGCCATTGAAGAAGATGTCCCCAGCTGCCTCAAACAGCTCCAGCCCCAGCTTGGGGTCCCCAGTACACAGGGCTGCGTTCTGTGCCACCTGTAAGGACCAGAAGTTCTCTGGAGATAGTACCACCTGGGGTGGTCATGCCTCCGAGATGGGTGGCCTCACACTTGGAGGCGCCAGTCTTTCCGTCTCTGTGGATTTGTGGCTCTGAGAAGAGCAACCTTCAGGACCTGAGAGCCAGGAAGTGTCTGTCCAGCTGCAGCCCAAGAGTCCAGCAGGTGTGGGCTTCCCAGGTGAGCATGGAACAACTGAGACCTGGACTCTGGCCTGCCCACCATGTTGGAGTCACAGCTCCCTGCCCCTACATTGCCTGTGGCTGCCACCACATCCTGCTTCTTCCTAACCCATCCATGCCCATCTTCTCCCCCATCAGTGCCACAAGACAGGGCCTGAGGCTGCAGCTTCCCTGCTGTGTCCAGGGATTCCTGCAATGCCTGGTGCATAGTAGATGCCCAACAAACACCTGCTCAATGATGAGAGACTAAATTTACCCACTCTCTAGCTTCTAGGTTGACCTTAATATTCTCTTCCAGCAGGTGGCGCTAGCTCACCACCCTGACTCAAGGCTGTTTGCCTTCAGGCTCAGCTGGCCCTCTCCATGCAGCTGACTGCCACAGCCCAGAGACCCTCTGAGCCCTGATCCTTGATCCTAGATCCTCAGTGCACAGTGTTGCTCTGTGCTCCTCATCTGTACATCTGTACACTGTTTGGGAAGCATCACAGCTTCTATGATAAACATGTTTTGAAGTAAATGGACCATGAGCTGCTGAAGCAAGTTCTTCTGTGTGCAGCGTGGACACAGCATCCTTATATACACTGAGCACTTGCTATGTCCTGACAAAAGATGGGTACTGTGAGCTCAGATGGTTGTCAGATAGTCTGGGCATTGAAGGAGATTGAGGGAGCCAGAGTGGGAGGCAGGCCCCTGGGATACTGTAGGTACTCAACAGTGATGGATGAGTGAGCAGACAGACAAGAAGATGGACAGATGAGTGAATAGATGGATAGACAGGTGGATGGGTGGGCAAATGAGTGAGATGGATGAATGGGTGAGTGAGTAAATGGGTAGGTTGAAAGGGGATGGGTGGATATATGATTGATTGGTGGATAGGTAGGTGATTGAGCAGACAGGTGGGTGGGTGGACAGGTGAGTGGACAGGTAAATGGGTAGGTGAGTGGGTAGATGGTGGGTGAGATGGGTAGTTAGGTGGGTAGACGGGTGGTTGGGGGTAGATGAGTGGGTAGTTAGGTGGGGTGGGTGGTGAGAGAGCAAGCCAGTGCACCCTGACAGCCCTGAGCGTACCTGGATGTACAAGTCCACCAGCTCATTCTGGCGCAGGATATAGTAGATCTTGCCGGCCTGCAGCCAGGCACGTGCCTCCTTCTCCTTTTGCTGCAGGTCAATGAAAATCCCTAGGCTCCGTTTGGTGTAATCCAGAGCAGACTTGTAGGCCCTGGGGTCAGACACAGGCATCAGAATAGGATCTGCCTCCAGAATGGTCTGGAAGGTCAGGACCTAAGGGGATCCTCTGTGGGCAGCATCCTGTCCTGCCCCAGGCACCCCAAGACAAAGGGAACTCTTCAGAGGGAAGACAGGCAGCTTTGTGTAAGTAACCCTATATGATCTATCAACCTCCACATGCTGAATCCAGTCTGTTATGGCTAATTTTATAGCAACTTGACACAAGCTAGAGCCATTTGGAAACAGGAGTCTCGTCTGAGAGTATGTCTCCACCAGGCTAGCCTGTGGGCAAGCCAGCAAACAGGAATCTCCTTTGAGAGTATGTCCCCACCAGGCTAGCCTGTGGGCAAGCCAGCAAACAGGAGTCTCCTTTGAGAGTATGTCCCCACCAGGCTAGCCTGTGGGCAAGCCAGCAGCATGCTTTTTTGATTGATGACTGATGTGTGAGGGCCCAGCCCATGGAAGGTGGTGCCATCCCTGGGCTGGTGGTTCTGGCTCTAGAAGAAGGTAGGAATGCAGCACCTTCCATGGCCTCTGCATCAGCTCCTGCCTCCAGCTTCCTGCCCTGTTTTGAGTTCTTGTCCCGACTTTTCTCAGTGAGGGACAAGATCCTTATGATATGGAAGTATAAATGGAAATAAACCCTCTCCCCCTCAAGTTGCTTGTAGTCATGGTGTTTTAGAGGCTGGAGAGATGACTCAGTGGTTAAGAGCACTAACTGCTCTTCCAGAGGACCCGGGTTCAATTCTCAGCACCCACATGGCAGCTCACCACTGTCTATAACTCCAGTTCCAAGAGACCTGACACCCATGGCAAAACACCAATGCACATAAAATAAAAATAACAAATTAAAAAAAAAGAAACCCTAACTAAGACACATCCTCTGTCTTTTCTGGATACTAGGAGACATTGGCATAGGGCAGAATTCACATCTTAGGCTGGGTTTCTCAAACTGTACATAGAGCAGTGGCACAGAGGACGGCTCTCAGCTGTCACTGTCCCTGCTCTGAGTTTCTGACTGAGGCCTGGCCTGGGCTGAGCACCTCCAACAAGCTCCCAGGGAGACAGATGGACAGCAGTCCAGAGACATACTCCAGAAGGCTTGCTCTAGGCAGCTAGCCCGCTGCTCCTGCTGTGAGTTCTATGTTGAGACAGGAGCATCTCCTGTTTCGTCACAGGCTCTTCCCTGCTCCACTGTCCCTGCCTTGGGGGAGGTGACATGTTGAGGATTTTGCCAGCTTTCAGGTTACCCAGAACTTCAATGTTTGTCACACCTTAAACATGACCCTGAGATCCAGCTCCAGGGAAGCTGGCTCTGCCCTCTATGGTGAGAAGCCTGAAGAACATGTGGCCACCACCATATGCCTGGCAGGTGAATGACACCCAGCTGCCCTGGCCCCAGAATGACAACTAAAGACCAGGGGCGAGTGGAGGTCAGCTCACAGCAGCAACATGTCATCATAGCATGGGTGGCTTCGAAATGCCTATAGCGGGGACCCTTGTGTAACTGAGAAAGTGGGGATAGGAGGGTAGGAGGGCTAGTCCCTCACCAGGGAAGCCTCTGCTGGGACTCAGATGTCATGAACAATTAGTGGAATGATACCGGCCCTGAGGGGTTGGGACTTGGCTGGTTCCTGGCGGGGGGCTTCCCCAGGCCTTCTGTGCCCCAACACTGGTGCTCTTACCGCTCGGTGCCCAGAGACAGGTAGAGCTGGCTGATGGCCTCCAGGAGCTGACCCTCCAGCACCTTGTCAGCCGTCCTGCGCGCCAGTGCCAGCTGGAACTCATGGTAGATGACACATCGCACCTCGTTGGGCATGACCTTGCTGTAGAAGTGGCACAGCTTTTGCACAGCCTGTAACTGACCTGGGTGGGGACAGAGACAGGATGTCACTCTCCTGGCTCCATCCCCTTTGAGGCACCCCAGGGCCTGTGTATGGAGGGGTTAAAGGTCCCAGTGTATGACTGCCTCTCCTTTACTTCCATGAGTCAGGTCCTCAAAAATGGGGATACTGAGCCCAGAGCCAGGCTAGGTAGTCTGTAGAATAGCATGCCACGATGTTCCCATTAGTTGACATACTAGGGAAGCCAGCAGATAGTGCTGGCCATTCAAGCCAGTCCAGGGAAGGGGCCTGTCCAGGCGCTTGCCCTGGTCCACACCTTTTGTGTCTGTCTCACAACACTCTCCCACCTCCTCCCTGGCCTAGTGGCCAGGGAAATAGCAGCTCAATACACATGGACACACAGACAGTCCACAGCCAGCATCCTGCCTGGAGCCTGCCACACAGAATAATGGATTTAGCTTAGCACAGGCAGCCACAAGCCTGTGCTTCATTCAGGATGCCAGGCTCCAAGCCATGGCTCACTGGGCTATCCCAAAACCAGGGAGGGGCTGGGAGCCATGTGGCATCCCCAACTGCGAAGAAAACCCGGAAATCAACACTGAGGCAGAAAGCCTAAACCATAAGCCAGCCTGACCTCAAGGACTTCTTAAGGGCTAATGAAGCAGTCTCTATAAAGACACACACTGGCCAAGCTTCAGTAAATGCAAAGGCATAGAAGTCATAAGGAATGTGTTCTTCAGCTACACAGCAACAAAACTGAACTATAGAAGAAGTTCAGGGCCAGGCTGGGCAACTTAGTGAGACCTCATCTTTTGTAAAAGGCAAAAAAAGGCTGGGAATACAGAAAGGTTACAGAGCATTGGTCTAGCATGTGTGAGGCCCTAGGATGGTTCCCACTCATGCTGAACAGACAGACAAACAAATCAATAACATCAGAAAATTTGGTGCATCCACAGATATATCAAAGTAATCTATGGGGCTGGAGAGATGGCTCAGAGGTTAAAGAGCACTGGCTGCTCTTCCAGAGG
>LOJH01029509.1:0-12421 GCA_001685095.1 Ellobius talpinus
GGTGTGTCCCATACAATGCAAGGAAGGATCCAGTTAGTTCTCTTTATAAGTTGATTTTTATGCTCTTGGGATAGTTGTTAATCTTTTCCAAAAACATTTTGCAAGGTCTTTGCCAGGGTTCACTTTCTGCCCATAATTTKTCAATTTCATCATTATTAAAAGGTACTATATTTTTTTCTGGATCTATTCTTGCTAATTGACAAAGTCTCAGTTTTCCTTTCAGAATTAACTTAGAAACCTTTTCCACATAAGTTTTTAATTTTTTCTTGGTTTATGTGATAAAAAGATCCATTATAAGATAATATTTTTTTCCTCTGCATTAAAATTCTTATAGGGGAATGCTTAGAAGGTAATATGATCATAATGCACTTAAGATTCATATCCAAACTGGGCAGTGGTGGCACACACCTTTAACCCCAACACTCAGAAGGCAGAGGCAGGCAGATCTCTGTAAGTTCAAGGTCAGTCTGGTCTACAAGAACTAGTTTCCAAGACAGGCTCCAAAGCTACAGAGAAACCCTGTGTCAAAAAAAAACAAAAAAAAGGAAGAAAGAAAAAAAGAAAGAAAGAAAGATTCATAGATTCATATCCACACAAACTACAATCTGTAATTTCTCTTCAGTCAAAGTCAATTCTTTCTCAGCTTCAGCTAATAATTTCCTGGGATTATTTAAGTCCTTGTCACCATCTAAGGTTTTGTTTAAATTAATTAGTTCATCTGGATCTATCCCAATAGTGTGCTGTAGATGGGCAATGTCTCCTAGCAATTTTTGGGAGTCATAAGTCATTAATAGTATGAAATTGATCTCTCCTAATTTGCATAATTTTTGTAAACCTATTTTATAGCCTAAATAATCAGTAGACTCCCCTCTTTGTATTTTATAGATCTAGATACAATATCTCAAGAATTCATATAAAACCACAAATCACCACAAATATCCAAAACATTTCTAAGGAAATAGAAAAAAGCTGGAGAGTCCCAACCTCAGAATATATGACAAAGGCTTGACACTGAACTAGAAACAGGGCAGGCAGACAGTTGGACAGATTGGTCCAGACCCAGAAATAAAGCAACAGATATATGGCCACCAATTTTTTTTAAAGAATGCAAAAAAAATGCTATTGAAAAAAATCCTATTCTATAAATGGTGCTGGTGATGTACAAAGTTAAAGTGAATCAAAGACCTTCATTTAAAACCTGAGCTGCTGAAACTGCTAGAGGGAAGCTTGCATTGCTTTCAAGACATCAGGATGGGTAAGAGCTTTAAGTGGCACAGGAACCAGCCCTAAGCATCCCTAGATGAGATTACGTGAAAGCTCTATGGAACACACAGACCACCCACAAAGAGGGAGAAGATGGTTACCAGCTATGATTCGGACAGGGAGCTAATATCTAGAATTTACAAAAACTGCAGAAATTAAATATCAAAGATATAAAACTGTCAATCAACAAATGGGCTAATAAAATGAACAGACGGTTTCTGAAAGAAGAAACATAAATGGCGATACTGAAACGGAGCCTAGACATCCCTTATTTCAAAACATCTTCAACATAGCTAGTCATCAGAGAAATGCAAATTGAAACTACTTTGAGATACCACCTCACCCTCATCAGAATTAGTACCATCAACAAATCTGACAACAAATGTTGGAGAGGATGTGGGAAAAGAGGAGTCTTTATTCACTGCTGGTGGGAGTGCAAATTAATACAGCCATATGGAAATCAATTTGGGGGTTTCTAAAACAATTAAAAATAGCATTATCATATAACCCTGATATTTCACTCCTGGTCATACACCCCAAGTGTTCTATATCCTTCCCAGATACTTATTGTTGATCTATTTACAATAGTACAGATATAAAATTAACCTCTATGTCTATCAACAGATGAATGAATAACAAGAATGTGGTACATGCAGAAAATGGGGTATTCAACTGTGAAGAAAAACAAATTATGAGTTTTCAGGGAAATGGATTGATTTAGGATATATGATATTAAGATAGTTCATCTGAATCCAGAAAAAAAATTTGCCCTCGTATATGATCCCAGCCTGTAATGTATGTATTTTTATATTTAAATAGCTGTTAGTATTGGCATAATTTATTTAGAAAAGAGATCAAGAAAAGACAATATTAAGAGATAAGAAAGTACAGAATGCAGGCAAAAGACATGGGTCATGAAAGAGGATATGAAGCTAATTGTTTTTCTGTTCTAAACTGTATTATAGTTCTGTGGGAGGCATAAATAAGGCCATAACATGTAACTGATAGTAAGGCATAAAACCCTAAGAGAAGCTCTGCCGAAAACTGCAGATGTTCACTGAGATACACAGAGCTTGGAACTTGGCATGGGCTTGTTCGAGAAGCTTCTTTACTTGAACTGTGCAATGTCTTTCGAAGGGAAACTGCAAACTCTTCCCATGTGTTGATCACTTGCAATTCTGATTTTTGTGAATTATTTATGCTCTTTGATCCTCTATTATCTGTTAGAAACTGTTCTTTGTAGATGATGGGTAGTATTCATCAGCTGCCATAGGTTGCACTCTTACAGTTAACATGACACTTGCTTTCCCATTTTGCTTGTTTTCCTCTATATAGAATTTTATTTTGTTTGTATGTGTTAAACCCATCAACCCTGCCCTTCAAGCTTTATGGAATTTTATGCCATTGCTATAAGTCTCTTTTATAACTGATCATATAAACTGCCAATAATCTCACACTAGTAAGAGTCCTATCAAGGTAAGAAAAGAAATATGAACCATACTGTGACACGTTGGAAAGCTATAGCCTTATTAGTGGTCTAGACTCATGTTACAGAAATAAAGGCTATTTTTCAGTGGATTGACCATTTATAATGTCATGTCCCAGTCCATAACCTCTAAGATTCCCCTTAAAACACTGGCTTAAAAGTGAAAACCATGAAGTTTTCAAAGGAACCTTTATTTATTAAATGTACAAGTAAAAGTAAATTTTAAAATGATTTTTATCTTGGTATTTTAAAAGTTCATATTTGTAGGATCTCCATTCTCTATGTAAGTCTACTGAAAATAAGATGCAAGAATGGAAAATTCACCATGATTAAATGTGATCACTTGATTATGGGCAATTATTTTCCATGACATGTTTGATTGCATCTTTTTTGTTCTGATACTTGTCTAGAGAAAACAAAATGAAGTCCATCAGTTAGACTTCTCCATATAAATAAAACCAGGGATGGAAGGAAAGGAGAGAGAGCGACAGAGTGGGGGGAGGGCGTGGAGAAGAGATAAGGACTTGGCAGTTAAAGAGGCTAGCAAGGCCAACTCTGGAGAGCCAGGCTTGCATCTGAAGGCTGGAGTCCGCTGCAGGGTCAGGAGGATAAAATGATCAAGCTTGTTAGACAGGGAGAGCTTATGCTTCGGTTAAAATAGCATTGGGCAGGGGAATTTTCTCTTACTCATGGACTCACCTTTGGTCTAGTCAAGCTTTCCACTAAATGAGGAGGCAATTCTATGAAGAGTGTTATGCTTTAGTTGGTCTACTCATTTAAATTTTAATCTTGTCTAAATGTATACTAACAGAAACATTCAGAATACTGTTTGACAAATATTTGGATAACCTTTGAGCCAGTAGAGTTAACACATAAATTTAACCCCTGCAGTGTGTTTTACTTTGAAAAAAAATCTATATAGCTGTCCTATCCTTTGAAAGTCAAATAAAATCCATCCAAATTCCATCGTTATCCAGTCTTTCCAGGAATTCTGAGTGTCTGCAACTGATGTACATTCTTCCAGTTTGACTTTAAACCCCAGCTTGAATTATCTTTCTAAAGGATAGCTCATTGTCCCATGTGTGTTTTGTCTTTTCTTCACACTGCCAGCAAAGGCTCAACTCAGCTTCTTCCCCTGGTTTCCACAGGAGACAGATCCAATCCTGTAGCGATCAAAGTCTGAAACTAGGACAAACCTCTCTGAGATCAACCTAAGTCTCTTGTTGCAGAAGATCATAAGCTGAAAGACCAATGACAAATCTTTTAGGGAAAAGTAGACAAAGTGGCATTAAATCATTTCCCTGACCCTTGAGGACCAATAAAGATATAATGACCCCTTCATTCTTCTCTCTAGAACTTGTTCTTGCTTTTGTTATCTCTGCACACACCTTCTTCCTCTGTCTTTTGGTGTGGGATTCCCTTCTATATGCTGTGAATATATTTTATTACTATTGGTTAATAAAGAAGCTGCTTCAGCCTATAGCAGGCAGAATATAGCCAGGCTGGAAGAGATATGTAGAGAGAGTAGGCAGAGTCAAAGAGACGCCATGTAGCTACTGAAGGAGAAAGACATGCCGGAATATTACCCAGTAAGTCACAGCCTTGTGGCGATATACAGATTACTAGAAATGGGTTAATTTAATTTAAGATGTAAGAGTTAGGTAATAAGAAGCCTGAGCTAATAGGCCAAGGAGTGTTGTAATTAATGCAGTTTCTGTGTGATTATTTGGATATGGGTGGCTGGGAACCAAAGAGCTCTTGTCCCATTGTGACCTCACTCATAGTTCTTTCCACCCCATGTTTTTCCAGTTTAATAAACAGGTAAATAAAATACAATTTTTCATTCCTTTTCTTCTTTCTTCTGTTATTGATCACTCCATGGGCCACTGATATATAGATGCTAGAGACAAAGATATAAATTCAGAATCTGATCCAACATGCAGATATTTCTTACCTATATTTGCTTCTAAAACTGGGAATAAAAACAATATGAGACTGAGCTCAGCATTTCTATGTTTACCAAAGCTAAACTTTTCAACAAAAAAGAAAATTATGAAGGAAATTTTGAGTTTCAAAGATTCTATACTATGGGAGGAGGTTTAGCAGGGATTTTGGTGATGAATTGATGCATGGTTCACTTCCTTTTTTTGTGGAAATATGGGTTACATATTCTGGCTTGAAATTCTTATACATTCCTAATCTTTCTTTTTCCTAATTTTTGATATGGGGTCTTGCTATGTTTGCCAGATGGCCTTGAGCATCTGGATACAAGTGGTCCCCCTGCTCAAACAGCTATTCCTGAATAGCTGAGAACCCAGTCATGTGAACCATGCATCAATTCATCATATACATACAATACATACTTGTGTTTCAGTAATACTAATGTGTTTGGCAAATTCACCATCTATTCCTCCAACTGGGAGCAGCAGGCTTCTTCAAATGATTCAGGGCATCCATGGAAGGCAAGCACTGGTAGTGTACTTAAAACTGAAGACTGTTTCTCCCTCCATCCAAAATAATGTAGGGTTGTCCATCCTTACTATTTCTGTAGAACACTGAATCTGGGTAAGAGATCTGGGTAAGTCTGCACACGGTGAGGGATCTGGGTAAGTCTGCACACCGTGAGGGATCTAGGTAAGTTTGCACACGGTGAGGGATCTGGGTAAGTTTGCACACCGTGAGGGATCTGGGTAAGTTTGCACACAGTGAGGGATCTGGGTAAGTCTGCACGTGGTTAGGGATCTGAGTAAGTCTGCACACAGAGAGGGATCTGGGTAAGTCTGCACACGGTGAGGGATCTGAGTAAGTCTGCACACAGAGAGGGATCTGGGTAAGTTTGCACACAGTGAGGGATCTGGGTAAGTTTGCACACGGTGAGGGATCTGGGTAAGTCTGCACACAGAGAGGGATCTGGGTAACTCTGCACAGAGAGAGGGATCTGGGTAAGTATGCACACAGTGAGGGATCTGGGCAAGTCTGCACACGGTGAGGGATCTGGGTAAGTCAGTACACGGTGAGGAGTCTGGGTAAGTCTGCACACAGTGAGGGATCTGAGTACGTCTGCACACGGTGAGGAGTCTGGGTAAGTCTGTACACAGTGAGGGATCTGGGTAAGTCTGCACACGGTGAGGGATCTGGGTAAGTCTGCACACGGTGAGGGATCTGGGTAAGTCTGTACACAGTGAGGGATCTGGGTAAGTCTGTACACGGTGAGGGATCTGGCTAAGTCTGCACACAGTGAGGAATCGCTTAAGAGCAAATATTTTCACTCTCCACAATAACCTTAGTGACTGGTTCTGCTGCATCCCCTCGAAATGAAGTTAAAGCTAAAAGTGCCAGCTTCAACTCTTGAGCCAAATAGTTTCCCAGTGTTTAGTCTCTCTACCAACAGAAGACAGCTACGAGGTGATACTGGTGAGCTTTTCAGAATTTTCGGTAAATTAAAATCTCAGACTGTAAAACAGCAGACCAGGACTTTATGGGGGCGGGGGTGTCTGACTTGCTTCTGTTTCCTGCTCCACCTCTCACGGGTGCAAAAAGATTTTAAGTGGGTGCAAGGTGACGACTCTGTAGTTGGCAAGTCTACTCAGCTCATCCCCTATAGCATGGAAGTTGTTTCTTGCTGATAGTGGGGAACAATGGGTCCTTCATAGTACGAGTTCACCAGGAGCCTGGGGGGAAAGTCTATAAAAATACAATGCATTTCTTTGTCGTGATATATTCATTTGCTTGAATTTTCCATCTATTTTGTTTTTGTGGAAAATCAGGCTTTTCTATTTCGCTCATCAAAATGTTAGTTTTAGAATTAATTTGGAACTATCAGATGCCCAGGAAATCTATTTTCAGCTTCACTTTACAGAGCAGTCAAACATTTCGTGTGGTTAAGTATAAATAAATTCAAAATCTAAAAATGTAAGAGTCTCATTTGAAACACAGATTCCCCAGCTATGACTGTTTCAAGGCTGGCAAAGGCTACAATCACATCACGGAGGTTTGCGGTTTATACTCCAGCACATGCTGGGATGAATCAGGGGCATTTCAGGTTGCTACCTAACAAATGGCTTTCAGGTGAGGACACGTTCAAACATGTGTAGAGGTTTCCAGGCACACTGGTAAACTGAAAACTCCACGCGCTACAGAACTTCTGTTCTCCACGCGGAAGATCCAGAATCCTTAGCCACGGACCTAAGAATGTGGACACGAGTAGCGTGCGCACACGCTGTTAGGGAGTGTTACTACAGTTACAGCCTGCTTCGAGGCTATCACCTCGCCTGAGAGCGATTCTCACATTATTAGCAAGAATGTTTGTTTTTCTCAGAAATGTCATTAATCTCTTAATATGTACTTTCTTTCAAAACTTAGCTTTACTTCTAAATGAAGAAACTGAGGCAAAAAAGCCCAAATTAGATATGCACTCAGTATAATCATTCAGTGGAATCTAGAAGAATTATTTCATTAATTATTTAAGACACTTAAGGAGATATCTCCTTCAGTTTTTATTTTCTTTCCTAATTTGTTTTTTTAAAAATAATGTCTATTGGCATATATTCATGCTACATAATAGTGAGTTTCATATAGACATTATCATAAAGTTTATTATGTATTTTGGCCATATACGCCCCTTCCCCAACTCCCTCTTTCTCCTCTCTCCTCCTATTCTACCTCAGGCCCCAGTTAGTTAGATTCACTTCTACATTTCTGTTGTATAAACACACCTACCCATATATGATTTTATATATGTTTATGAAATCTAGGGTTCAAAACTGAAGTAAATGTGATATTTACCTTTCTGAGTCTGACTCATTTCTTGTAGTATGAACTCCAGGGCAATCCAGCTTCCTGCAATGGCATGATCTTGTTCTTCTTGGCTGAACAAAACTCCATTGTGTGTAGAGAACATCCTTCCTTTATACATTCATCTGTTGTCAGGTACCTAGACTGAGGGTAAGTGCATAGCCACAGATAAGTGTGAAATGTCTCCATGATATGCTGACTTAGAGCCTTTTAAGTATATGCCACAAATGTGAAACTGAGTCCTGTGATGGATAATTCTTTTAGTACTTTGAAGAACCCCATATCGATTGTTTCCTTCCCTGTGAAGAGGCTTTTAATTTCATGTAATCCCATTTGTCAATTCTTGGTTTATTTTCTGAGCGATCACAGACTTTTGAAGAAAGGTTGCCTGTGCCTGTGTTTTCAAGTATGCACTTTAATGTTTTGAAGTTTCTGGCCTTCCATTCAGTCTTTGATCCATTTTGGTTTGTTTCTGTACAGGGTGAGAAATATGTGTCTAGTTTCATAATTCTAGCCTCTCCCCATTTTCTCTTCCTAGAGACAATCTAATCCAGACCCTCTTTCCATTGCCATAATATCTTTTTATCTTTCAGGGAACACAAGTCTTGAAGTACAAAGAATTGAGTTGGAGATCTAACAAATGTCATGAAAGCAGATATGATGATGTGTAAAACCTGAATTATACTCAAAATGCTCAAAAATTCAACACCAAATCTCTTTCTCTCTCTCGATCATGAGACCAGGACATATGACATATTATGTTTATCTTTTGCTGCACAATTAATTATACAGTGTAGCAACTTGAAACAAGGGTGATTATTTGCTACTTCCATGGCTCTATCTTTTGAGTCAGAAATCTATGTGTCCACAGAGATGTCTGTGCTGTGCACTGATGGGATTCTCAGTTGTAAAATGCTATGACAAGGAGCTAGAGCCACAGCAGCCTTGGTTACCTGTATTCCTAACAGTTAATGCCAACTAGGTGCCTAGCTGGGCCTATTGCCTAGAAGACATCTACCCATCCACATACATGCAGCTTTCCCTCATGGCATAGGCTTCCTGTCCTTACACCGTGCAACACTGTCTCAATTGCAAGCCCCTTAAGGGGAAGCATGAACCAAAGGACAGCCATACTGCCTTTCCCTCCTAGTCCCAAAGCCACGCTGCCTTGCTTCCACCTTACTCTGTCGGTTATGGCCCTTATAATCTACCGTTTCAAGCAGAAAGGCTGAGGATTTTATTCTTTCCGTCTCTGCTTTCCTGACACTTTTGTTGTATGTATGCACCTACACTTGTCATGGCAAGCATGTGGAAGTCAGGATAACGTGTTGGAGTCTGTTCTCTCCTTCTACCATGTGAGTCCCAGGGATTGCATTCAGGTTGTCAGGCTTGGCAGCAAGTGCCTTTACCTGCTGAGTCATCTTACTGGTTCATATTTTTATATAATCTTTGAAATTTTCAATCATGTCAATTTTTGTAATTTTCATATTCAAAAAACTATTTAATATAAACAATTTCAATACACTATTTTGATTATGTTCCCTCCCCATTACGTCCTCCTTTCCCTCTCCTATTTTCTCTGGATCCTTTCTTCTTCTTCTTTGTGTGTGTGTGCTTTGAAATGGTCCACTGAGTTTAATAAAGGTTGCTTGCTTGAGTGTGGGTGTCATTCACTAGCACACAAGCAACTTACCAGTTGCTACACCACTGAAGAAAAAATGGCTTCCCCTCCTCTAGTGGATCTTAAATACCAATAACTCCTCAGCTGGGGGGGACTCATGAGTGTGCCCCCCTAAGTCATTCTGGGATGTTGATGAGCTCCATCTTGTGCAGATAGCACAGTTTCTGTGTGTTCATAAGTGCAGTGCTCATGCCATGTCCAGAGAATGACATGTTGCAGTACCTTGCTTCATTTCCCAGCTTGTCCACTTAAACTGCGGTGGAAATGTGACAAAGTTCTCCTGTGAAAAGAAAACACAGGGTGAGCAGGACAAATTGGTGCTGCTGACTTTATAATGTAAAGGTTGATACAAAAGAACAACAAAGAGGAATTTTAAAATGTCCCAGTCACCGGTGATGCAATGTCTGCTTTTGTTAGGTCAGTTCAGTCAGTTTAAGTGTTCTGTACGCTATTTCCCTCTTGTTTTGAAACAGGGTCTTCTTCCATGATTACGATGCACAGAGACTCATTCCCCAGTCAAATAAACACAGGAGTTCCCGTAAGAGGGTGCCAAGAAATAGCTCCATGCATTTACAGCTAACTGACTCTTCACAAAGGTGCCAAAAATATGCATTGCAGCAAGGACAGCCCTGCAATACAGATCTTGTGAAAATCGGATATTCACATGCAAATCTTAGACCATACCTGCTTCCCCGCAAAAGTCAACTCAGAGCAGACAAAGATATTAATGTAAGTCCTGAAGAGGAAACATAGGTAGCACTTTAAGACATTGGTATAAACAATAACCTAGAAAGAAAACAGGCTCCTTAACACAGACAAAAATAACTTTTTGTTGCTCATTATAAGAATGAGTGGTTTGCACGTGGGAGAGCCTCAGTTCAATCTCTCCCACCCAAAACACATAACTTCATAAAGGCAAATGTTAATAAAGACTGTTCCCTGTCCTCTGCAGTGAAGTGGGTGGGACCAGAAAACATCTGCCCAGCAAAGCAAACAATCGATGCAGGGAACAGACTTCATGGAAGGAGAATGTTTTGCAAACTGACCACTGACAAAGGATTAACATGCAAAATAGATAAGGGGTTAATATACGTAATATAAAAATCAGGAAGAAGGGATACAGTTAAGAACCGGCAAATGAGGGCTGGAGAGAATGCTCAGTGGTTAGAGCATGGTGCGCCCTTGTTGAGGCGTGGGTTCAGTTTGGAGCACCCCTGTCGGATGGCTCATGACTGTGGGCTCCAGAGGATCTATCAGCCTCTTCTGGACTCCACAGGCACAAGCCCACATGCTGCCAACACCCTTATATTCATCATTAAAAAGGAAAAGAAAATCTTTGAGAAAAGATTTATTGGCAGATGATAACCGACAGTTACTTCTCAGAAGAAGTGATTCAAGCGATCAGCTAGTTTAAGAAAAAATATTCCACATCAATGGCCATGGGGGGAGTATTGAGACACCAGCTGGCGTGGCAGCTATCAGGAACACGATGCCAATAAGCACACAATGAAAAACAAGGGAAAGGGAGCTCCTATGCACTGCAGGCTCAGTGTTCATAAGCAGAGCCATTGCTGAGAACAGTGTAGACTCTCTCTCATATACTTTATCATATACATGTATATCATATGATTTATCACATGATCCAACTCTCTTACTTCTGCATATATTTCCAAGGCAAATAGTGTTAGCATAAAGTGACAGTTGCACAACCATGTGTATAGCTGTACTATTTACAGTAGCTAAGATCTGAAACCAACATAGAGTCAGTTGATGGATACATAAAGAGAATGTGACATACAATCTCCATGGGTCATAATTGTGAATTATGAATTGTGAATTATGAATAATGATTCAGCCATCAAAAGAATGTTCTCCAGAAGTTGAGGGTGGCACTCGATGGAGGACTAAAAGCTTATTACTTCATAACTACACACAAGACTCTATATGTAGTCCCCAGGCATTAACAAAATTTAAGAAGAAAAGAAATGCTATCTTCTCACTTGTAACAAGAGGGATGGCATTAGAGGACATTAAGCGAAACAAACCAGACAGAGAAGACAAACACTGCATCTTCTCCTTCCCAGGTAGATGCTGAAATCTATTGATCTTACCATAGAACAGTTATTACTAGAAGGGAAGGGTAGAGGAGGAATCCAAGGAAGGTTGGACAATAAATATTAAAACACAGATAGTGATGAGTTCTCCAGCACGGTAAGTGACTGTGCTTCACAATAACCTATTATGTATTTTATAGGTAATAAGAGGAGTCTAAACGTAAAGTAACGAAGATGGAAACCTTAGTAACTCTCTTTTTAAACATGTATCAAAACTTCATAACGGGCCTCATAAATATGTAACTATTATTTATTAGTCAAAAATAGTCTAGTGCCAAGGGAGATGAAAATGCTAACAATTCTGATCTGCTTATCACCTATTGTCTACATGCAGTAAATTACCATCTGCACCCTATAAATATGCATACTTACCATATAATTAAAAAATTTAAAACCCTCATTAAATTTTTTTTCTGTGCTATGGACAGCACTGCTTATAACAAAGAATGGATTTATATCATAGAAAAGAAAACCTTTAAAATACAACGTTGGAAACCCCACTTGGAAGTGCTCTCATGAACTCTTTTCTGTGTCCGATTGTTCTCCTCTTCCCTCATTTCTTCCTGTTAGTTGTCTTTCTATAGAAGCAATGCAGTTAGACTTGCGGCCCCTGCACACCCACACTCAGGGCAAAGACAACTCTGTGCACTCAAAAGCCCATTGACGCAGTCTGTTAAGCCAAGGCCACCTGCGCCGAACCCTACCCTCACTTCCTTTCTGCTTCATCTGGTATGAGAAAGGGTGCTGATGAGATTTACTCCCCCCATATATGAATGAATCACTCCTCTTCCTGCTCTTGTCTGCTCTGTCGAAAGGGCAGAAGTTGCTACATTCAGCTGTGGTTTTAAATACCATTTCCCCCTCTGATTCCAACTAGCATGCATTGGCTTGGAGCCAGTGCTGTCCACTTAAAATTTCCATCTCTGATTTCCAAAACACTGGGGGTGGGGAGCCTCAGCCTCAGCCATTATGAATTTTGCTTAAGGCAAAAAAAATCACCACCCATTGGAGATGAACTTTGAGTTTAAATTTTTCTCTTACCTGAGAGTCATTCTCTCTCTCTCTCTCTCTCTCTCTCTCTCT
>LOJH01029514.1:4537-15194 GCA_001685095.1 Ellobius talpinus
AGAGAGAGAGAGAGAGAGAGAGAGAGAGAGAGAGAGAGAGAGAGAGAAGATACTCCGGGACTGTTACTAAGAGTAAAAGACTAGAAGCAACATACAGCACACAGGACATGGACTGGGGATGTATTAAGTAACTAATAATAAAGCCTGAAATGCAAAGGAGTTTACAAAGCCCACACTTAAATACTGATTAGTTCTATTCCTTGATAATGACAAGGAGGCCCAGGAATAGCCAGAGTACTTTGCAGAGATGTGCAAAGCCTTGACCCACGTATGATGATTTACAAATAGGCTGTTTATTTTGGAACCTTTCTGCAATGCCAAAAGTGGGCAGAGGAGCTGCCATCCCAATCTAAACACACAGGGAAGCCGAGCACCCAGAAGGCTAACAGTGGTGAGCAAGGACAGAGGCTGGCATGGAAGCTTTTTGGACTCTTCCCAGGGCTCCCCAGGGCGCCCAGTGTTTGGAAAGCCAGCATTAGTGAAGGGAGAACTCTCCGTAGAGAGGTAAGAACAAAGGCTCATTGTAAGGTAACAGAAGGCCCTGTGCTTTATAGTATAGTGGCTTGCATGGTTAGCAAGATGGTTTCTGTGGATTCCAAGGAATCCTTTCTCCCCTTCCCAAGGGAGAGCTAACATCTCTGATCAAAGATACAGGCACTCCCATTATAGTTTCATGAGAATCTGTTTTCAGGACGGAAGAGTTTCCAATCCTGGCTGCTCACTGGACTCAAAGTGATGGTGAGAGAGAATTTGGAACTGGATCAAACCAGTTCTTGAAACCAACTCTGAAAGGCTAAGACACTTTGGAATCAATGGTTGAATGCACTGATTGAAAAATTAACTATATATAGGACTGGGGATGGATCTTAAGGGGCAGCATGCTTGCTTAGCGTGTACCATGAGAGCCTAGTTTGGTTCCCAGGACCACAGCAAACAGTTGTGGCTTTATTCAGAGCCCAGAATCCCTGTGTAGTTGAGGGAGTGGAAGCAGAAAAATCTACTGAAGCTTTGAGAATTATGGTTCCTGCTCTGTCAGAATCAGAACTTTATACCCTGGCAGATTCTGCAGGAGCTCAGTTGCTGGAGGCCACTCACTTCTGCAGCTTTTGCTTCAGAGTCACAATTGAAACAACACCGCTGAGGCTTTAGATGTGTCCGCTATTGTGCTGGGACCAAACTGGTGAGAAATGACTGCTGAGGCTGCCCAGTCAGGTCTCTGCCCCCTCTGGAACTTCACTGCTTCGGGAGGAGGCAGGGACTCACAGGGACTAACCATCTGTGACCTAGCACCAGACACAGAAAGGGGAGAAGGAAAGAAAAGGGACTCTTCCTTCTTCCTTCTAGTACCTGGCCAATGCTCCTATCAGCAGAAAACAGATTAACGCTAACTGACAAAGGAAGACAAGAAGGTGCTTCAAGCCTGCTCAAGGCAGATTGGTGTGCAGAATATCCAGAAGAGCTAAGGGAGCAGCCCAATACAGCAAATCTTCTGTGTATCGGATCATTTGCTCTGCTTATTTTTTTTAAATCAATTATTGGGATAGTGAATCAACAGTATCTCCTTAGAGTACTGTTAATAGTCCCTTAACCTGTAACACAGGCTGCATATGCACGTTGAGACGTTAAAAATGAAGGACTGTCCCTCTTTAGTGGAAGTAAGGCTGTTTGCCTTAAATCCCATTAGTAGGTATCCCAGTTAGCTCCATTGTCAACTTCACACAGCTTAGTGTCACCTGAGACAGGAATCCCAACTGAGGACTTTGCCCAAATCAGATTGGTCTGTGGGGCATGTCTATGAGGGATTGTCTTGATTGTTAATTGATGGAGGAGGACCCAGCCCACTGTGGGCAGGGCCATTCCCTAGGCAGGTGGTGCAGGGTATATAAAAAAGTTAAGTGTGATCTGGGGATGAAGCATTAAACAGCATTCCCCTGCTTCGAGTTCTTGCTTTGAGTTTCTGCCCTGACTTCCCACAAGGACAGACTGTAACTAACCTATTAGCTAAATAAACACTTTCCTCCCCCTACTTGCTTTTGGCCAGAATGTTTTAGCGCAGCAATGGAAAGGAAACTAGAAGGGCAGTGTGCTAGAGTTTGTCTGGGATTGGGATCCCTAAAAGGGGGACAGTGATGGGGATCCTGATGCAGGGGATACTGGAAGACAAGCTCTTGTTGGGAGACAGCAAGTGAAAAAAGAAGGGCAGGAAAGGCGCACTGCGAGCCAAACTGGAGAGCAGCTTCAGCCCAACCCCCAGGTAAGCACTGGAGTGAGCATGCCCTAGAGTCAAGGCTTAACAACGGGCAAAGGAGCAACTGTGTAGCAGTGGTAATAGTTGCCCACACTTAGGAGGGCCTGTAGCCAACAACTAAAGGGCTTGACATAGGGCACCAGCAACACAGTTATAGCACTTTTGTGGAGGATGCTAGAGTTGTCTGACACCATTTCCCAATTTTTAATTTAACCATTTTAAAATTTTTAATATTTTGGCTATATATTTGTAAACTAATGATCCACAGTTTGACTTTCTGACTTTTGCTTTTATGATTGTTTTTCTCTGTCCTATCATTTCTGTGGAATTCCAAACTTTGAGTTGGACAGATCATATGTGAATTCTGAGAGATAGATATCTGCCAGTGTGTATAGCCAACTCTCTGAACAATGTTTAGAACACCGCTAGCCTTTGAGGGCGGTCCTCTACATTTAGCTAGTGGTCACATCCCATCCCACTGACAGACCTCTGAGTTTAGGTGCTGTAGATTAGTTGTGTTTATTTTGGGCTTCATAGAACTTGAATCATAAAACGCTTAAACACTGGCTTCTTTTACTCAGCAGACTATTTTAAAGATCTCCCTATGATTTCGCATATTCTGGAGTCATGTACTTTTTTTTAAATTAAAGTTCTACTTACAAATATTTCCACTTAAAAATCCATTAGCCTTTTTGTGGGGATTTGGATTGTTTCACTTGTAGCTGTTGCTAATGAAGTTGCTATAAAAATATTTGTTCAAGGAATTTGTACGCGTGCTTCTATTTTCAGATTTTTAATCAACTTTGCTGAGGTAAAACTCATAATAAATTGCATCCATTTAATGTGTTCAGTTTCAAGTCTTCACTGATAGCATGCCTAAGAAGCCATCCTCACAAGAATGATGCAGAAGCCCCAGCTCTTGAGAGCTTTTCTGGGCTCCTCTGCAGTCAGCCCCTCCCTGCCCCCTGGCCAGACTTAAGGGATGCTGATCTGCTTCTTGTCACTGTAAGTTAGGCTTCATTTTCTAGAATTTTAAATAAATGGACTCATACAATATACACAAACTCTTTCATGCCATTATTCTGTCATTTATCATAAACCATCCAAGATTCACTCAACCACATTGTTACGTGATTTAGAACTTGATTATTTTGCTAAAATTTAATTTATTTTATTTTTGAAAATTTCATGTCTGAATCCTGTATTCACATCGCCCCTACCTCCTCCTTCCAACTCATCTGGTGTCCTTCCCATTTCTTCTGTAATTCATAGCCTCTTATTTTCTTAATTACATTGTTACATATGTATATAGATACATATATGAATATAAATTTATAGATGTAGCCGGCTGTATTCATTAGTGGTGTGTGTGTGTGTGTGTGTGTGTGTGTGTTTAGTGCTGACTTCATGGGAGTTGTATTACCTATCAAAAGGCTTATCTCTAGAGAGAACTGAGTCTCTCTCTCTCTCAACTATCTGTCATTAACTGCCTGTAGCTCTAAGACTTCCTCCATTCATGCTGACATGTCAATTGGTGTCACCCTTGTTCAGGTCTTGCTTAGTCATATTGTTAGCCACATTGTTGAGATTTCATGAGTGTATCTTCCCTTTCATGTCCTGAAGACATAAAATAACAGGTATCCTGGTCCACTGTTTTTTTTTGTTTTTAAACCTTTCTGTCTCCTCTTCTGTGATGTCCTCTCAGCCTTTAGGGTGGGGGCTGTGTTGTCAATGTATCAACTGGGGATGGACACTCCATGGCCAGTTGTTCTCTTCATTTTGACCAGTTGGGTGTTTCTGTAATGAGCTCCTTCTACTGAGAAAGGCACCTTTTTTGATGAGGGATTAAGAACTAGACTTCCTGTGGGTATAAAGGTAGGTAATTAGACTGCAGTTAGAAATGCTATGATTTATGGAAATGGAGGTAGTAGGTGAGGGTACTTGGTCCTCCTCTAGGATCCTTTGCCTCTCTTGCATGGCCAGGGGGTAGGTTTACCATGTCAGGCATGGGTTCCCTCTTTTTTAGTGGTCCTTAAGTCCATTTAGATAGTATATGTCCAGGATATAAGTGCCATCATAGCATCTTTTGGAATATCTTGCTGTTCTGGTCATTGTTGTGGCTCGTAAGTGTCATAGCTTGGAAGGACAACTGTTTCTCTCCTTTGGCAGCTTGCGTAGCAGGTAGCCTGACTTTAACGTACCACAGCTGCAGGGCAAAGAGTAGGCTCTTGTAAGGAGGACTGGATGTCTGACAAGCCAAAAAGCGAAGGTAGGAGGAGGGTTTGGCTCAGGCAGTGAAGCATTGTGGGAAACCCCACCCTTGGTGGCTGGGAGCAGACTAAGAACTACAAAGCTAGCTGTCGTCAGTAGAGGCCTCTGGTACACAAAGAAGAGTCGCTCCTAAAATGAAGTCAGCTCTGAGGCACATTGGAGAGTTGGCCAACACAGGCTCAACACCACATGAACCCAGGGAAAGGCAAGTTCATGCTCTCCTCTGACACCTCTCCTGGCTGTGTGGCTGGCAGTCTAACTTCTGAGCACGCAGCAAGAGGCCGCCGTTCCTCTTCATCTGTTTACCTTTCCTTTTTATGTCCCTTGTGCTTTCTCTTTTATCATTTTTACTATGCTTTTAGTAATCTTTCAATTTGTCGTACTGTAAAACTTACGATTTTATTTTTTGTTCTCTTTTATATGTATTTAATTTTGTATATGCATCTTTTGATATTGTGCAATCTTTTTTCTTTTTTCTCTTTTTGCCTTTGTTTCCTCTTTTGTTCTTTCCAATGAACTTTTAGTGGTATTTCAAGCTTACCAACCTAGAAATTAAACAGATGTAGCTATACTAATATCTGACAAAGTAGACTTCAAATTAAATTAGTCAGAAGACTTAGAGAAGGTCATTTCATATTGATTAAAGGGTTAATAATCCATCAAGAGGATATTTTGGTTTTAAGCAATTGTGAAATGCACTGAACATTAGCCTACCAAAGTTCATAAGACAAACACTCCTGGAAGGTAATGGCACAAAGTCAATATAATAATAATGGGTGACTCTAATAATGCATTACTGTCAGCAAATCCCCCAAATCACAAAGAAACACAGTGTTAGATGACATCATAGATCAAATGGAGACTTAGAAGCTATCATAGAACATTCTAGTTGAATAGTATAGAATACATAGCTTCGTCAGCAGTCCATGCAACTTTGTAAAAAAAGTCACATTTTAGTACTCAGAATGAATGTCAACAAATAAGAGAAAATGGAATTTCTCGTGTTCTGTCTGATCACAATGGAATGAAACTAGAAATTAAAAGCAAAAGAAATTATAGAAAATACATGAACTCAAGGCAAATGAAAAAACACATGACTGGGAACTTGAATGAGTCGTCAGAGACAATCCGGAGGGAAAGGAATAAGCTTGTAGGGCAAAATGAAAATGAAAACATAACATATTAGAGCCTGGGGGCACAATGAAAGCTGCTGTAAGAGGGAAGGAAGCTCACAGCTCTAAATGTCTGCATTAAAAACAACCCAGAGAAATCTCTGATAAATAGCGGTGCTATATTCCAAGGTCTCAGAAAAATGAGAGAAAGTCAAGCTGAAAATCGGCACTTGGAGAGAAGTAATAAAGATGACATGAATGCAATGGAAGCGAGAAGCACATTGCAAAGGACCAATGCAATGAAGAGCTGGCTCTTCGGAAAGATAAACAAGGTTGGAAAACCCTTAGATGAAGTAACCGAAATAGAAGACGCGAACAGAATTAGAGATGAAGCGTTACATAAGAGAATAACAAAGCACAGAGGATCATTTGGGCACATTTTGAGAACCTACACATATTCTAGTAAATTGGAAAATTTAGGAATTGGTAAATTTCTAGACACAAATGACTTACTAAGATTAAGCCATAAGGATATAAATAGCTTAAGCAGATCCGTAATGATCAAAGAGACTAATTTCCCAAGTAAAACCAAACAGGGATCAGAAAGATTCACTGTTGAATTCTAGCAGATCTTTAAGAAATTAACACATCAGTGTCACTCAAACTATTTTATAAAATAAAAAAGAATGCTACTAAGACTACTTTATAAAGTTAATTATTATCCTGATACTAAAACTAGGTATGGGCAATTAAAAAAGATTATAGGCCAATTGCCCTGACAAATATTGATGCAAAAATTCTCAATGAGTTATGTCCAAATGGAATTCAACAATACATAAAAATATAATTCTCTTTTCTCAGGTAGACTTCACTCAAGTGATATAAGGATGGTTTGACACATACAAATCAATCATTGACTCTAGTATGTGAGCAGACCCAAGGGCAGAAGTCACAGTGCATGTAGGAAAAGTCTTTGATAGAGTCCAACATTCCTTTATAATAAAAGCCTTCAGGAAACTAGAAATAGAAGGAACGTACTTCATGATAAAGGACACATAACCCAAACCTATAGGTGAAATAATACTAAATATGGAGAACCTCAAAACATTCCCAGGAAATTTGGAGTAAGACAGGGGTCTGCATTTCTTTACCTTTCGTCAATATGGTCCTTGAATCCTAGCTAGGAGAGCCAGACAATAAAGAAGAGGGATAGAAATAGGGAAGGAAGAATTCAAGTGATTTGTTTACAGATGAGCCAATACACCAGAGACCTTGAAGACTCGGCTAGAAAACTCTCATGGCTGACAAACACTTTCAGGGAAGTTGCAGACATAAACTTAGTGAACAAAACCCATTAGCTTTTCTATACGCCAATAATGAACAAGTTGGGAAAGAAATCAGGGAAACAATCTTACCTGCCAATTGCTTCAGCCAAAATAAAATACCTAGGAATAACCCTAAATAAAGAGGGGAAAGACTTTTACATTGAAAACTTTAAAATACTAAAGAAGTTGGATAAAGCACTGGAAGATAGAAAGATCCCCAGGCTCTTAGAGCTATAGAATTGATGTGAAAATGGCTCTTCTACCAAAAGCAATCTACAGATTCAATGTACCCCCTAGAGAACATTCTTTACAGAAATATTAAAAGCAACCATAAACTTCTTTTAGAGACACCAAAGACTTGAAGTAGCTGGAGCAATTAGCCATCTGACTTTTTTTTTGACAAAGGTGCTCAGAACATACTTCTGAGAAAATTGGATGCCCACATGTAGAAGCAAGAAACTAAATCCCCATATCTCACCCTGCACAAAAATCAATATGGATGTCAGACCCCAAACTCTGGAACTGTTAGAGGAAATCACAACAAAACAGTTCTGGAGATAGATGCAGGATGGACTTTTTAAAGCAGGAATCGGAAAATAGAACCAAGAATTGACAAAGGGATTGCATGAAATGAAGATCCTTCGGCATAGTCAATGAAACAGTCAGCAGGATGAACAGAGAGTGCGGATTTTTGCCTACTCTACATCAGACAAGATATTGAGATAAAGAGTTCCAGAAATGAAGCTTGGGGCGCCAAATCAATACATGAGCTAATGAATTTAGCAGACAGTTCTCAAAAGAAGAAATACAAATGGCCAATAAGTGTTCCAAAGACTGTTCAAAATCCTTAGACTTCAGGGAAACAGAAAATAAAACTACATTGGGCACTGAGTATGAAGCCAATCCATGGCTCTTTCAGAGGCCCTGTTGAAAGGACAGAGGGAAGGCTGGTTCTGTGTCCTTGCCCGAGGGCAGACTTGGCAAGGGCTGGCCAGGACTGTGGTCAGGGACTTGAAAGATTTAAGGTTTCAGTTCTTGGGAACCTGACTTTTCCCCCATGAAGAGACTGGAATTACCAGTCCCAAGGCCTAGCAGCACTTAGTCTGTGTGACCATTGGCCACTGGTCCACGGGGGTAGAGGGAGCAGAAGCGGGAACAGGGTTCCGTAGGCTGTGGATATAATGGAGATAGCCCTCCGGGAGATGACCTCAGTGAATCAGCTCAACTTTATTTCAGTGTATAGGAACTGTATAGGATTGGGGGGCTTGGGGACACACCCTAGTTTGCATTAAGTAGCACTTTGCTATCATAAGGCTTTGTATGTGGCAGCAGGGTCCTATAGCAAGGCTTCTAGTAGGAAAATATGCCAAGAGTCATGCTAGAGATTAATCAGACATCCAGGCTTAGAGACAGCTTCCAATTAAGGGCCTGTAGAAAGCAGGAAGTAAGCCTTTTCTGGGGAGTGAGGGGGTCCTCCATGTTGCCAGGTTATGGTAGACTACACCCTCTGACCAGCAGGGCCTCCCCAGAATATCTTGTATTCCCTTTATTCAACATTGCCTGGTTAGATTCCTGCTGACTTCATCCCTTTATATGATAGTTTTCTTCTGACTGTCCCATTTTACCCCCTGAAAACCATACATAAAATGCTGTACTTCTTAATAAACTTGCTTGGCACGAACCATCAGCTTATGCAAGACCAGATATCCTGACCCTGAGTAGCCTGTCATCTTTCTTTTCTCATCCTTGGTCCTCCCCTCAGGAAACTGTCACTGAATAATGGCCTGTTGGTCTGGTTCAGCTGAGATTCCATCTCACCCCAGCCAGAACAGCTATCATCAAGAACACAAGCCACAGACGCCAGCGAGGATATGGGTAAAGAATCCTTGCACACTGGTAGCAAAGCTGTAAATTGGCACACCTGCTATAGAAGTCAGTGTGGAGGCTTCTCAAAGGCCTAAAAGTAAAATTACCGTACAACTCCGACTATAGCGCTCCTGGGCGTGTACCTGTAGGATCCTGTCAGCACACCACAAGGATACTATACTATTACTGTAATGATCACAGTAGCTGGAATATGGAACATCCTAGAACTCTATCAGCAATGATGGGTAAAGAAAATGCACATATACATAATAGAATTTTATTTTGTTCTAAAGAAGAATAAAATTTGCAGAAAAATAGGGACAATTGGAAATCACCATATTAAGAAAAACAAGCCAGACGCAGAAAGACACATCTTGTAAGTGGGCTCTAGATTTAAATGTGCGTATATATACATATATTTGCACATACACATATATACAAATACAAATGTGTGTGTGTGTGTTTAGGACATGAAAGTAGAAACAAGACTGTGAAAGGGGAAGAAGACACAGGCCGCATGAAACCAGAAGGGTGGATTATTTATAGGGGATGGGAACTAGCAAGAGGGGCGTGGAGGAGGGGACACAGGCAGGGAGTGGTGGGGCACATAAGAACAGAGTTTAATGATATCTGAATATTAAATGTCACAATGAGACCATTACTTTATACGCTAGCTTGAAAAATGAATATGAACAAACTTAATTACAGATTTATTTGGGTTTTTCCGCTCATTTCTTTAGTGCCCTTTCTCAGGCTGAGGATGTAGCTCAGTGATGGAACATCTGCCTAGCATGAGCCAGGTCCGAGGTTCAGTGCCCAGAACGGAAACACAACAACAACAATAACAACAACAAAATGAAAGCAAATGGACAATGGTGCCCTTTCTCTACTCCAGGACCTCTTCTAAATCCTCTCATTCTCTCATTATTGTATTAGTCAGAATTCTCTGAGGGAACAGAACATATAGAATGAACATACATACATATAACACATACACACATGCAAATACACCTTTACTAGATGTACTAGGTTGGCTTAGGATGTGGTCTCGGCCATTTTACAATGGCTGTCTCACACTGGGGCCAACAGTTGCTCAAGTCCACATGGATGGATGTCTCAGCTGTCTCCGTCTGGCCCCGAAGGCCTGGAGGATCTCTGTAGGGCTGCTGGTCTTCAGCTCTCTGCTGGTCTGCACTGGCATCCCCTAAAGCTGATGCTCACGCCTGTGAAGGGGTGCAGCAGCAACAGGAGAGGTGAACTTGCTGTGGAGAGTGAAAGCAAGCAGGCAAGAAGCTACCTTCCTGTCTTCTGTGTCCTTTTATCTGGACTGCCTCTAGGAGGTGATGCCCACATTTAGGGTGGGTCTTTCCATTTCCGATAAGCTGGTCAAGAAAATCCCTCACAGGAGTGCCGGTGCCTTGTGTTTTAGGTGATTCCTGATCCAGTCAAGGGGACAACCAAGATTAGTCATCAAGTTACCACACCTCCTTGCTGTAGTTTCTTCCAATGACCTTGACTTCATGTAGGGTTTCTTGTAGTCTAGGCTGACCTCTAACTCTTTTTATTGCTGAAGATGACCTTAAACTTCTGCCTTCACTTTCTCTCATGTGCTGAGTTTGCAAGCAAACCAACCACACGTGGTTTAAAGGTGCCAGGGGTCAAACGCTAGGCAAACACTCTATGAACTGGGTTACACCCCCAGCCCACTGACATTTTGAAGCACTTTAACAGCCACTGTGTGTATCTTAGTTGCAGTTTCTATTGCTGCAAAGAGACACCATGACCAAAAAGCAAATTGGGGAGGAAAGGATTTGTTTGATTTACACTTTCATAGC
>LOJH01029515.1:2212-17394 GCA_001685095.1 Ellobius talpinus
TAGCTTCCTGACCATCTATAGATTGTGGATAGCTTCCTGACCATCTATAGATTGTGGATAGCTTCCTGACCATTTATAGATTGTGGATAGCTTCCTGGGGTTCAGGAACCTCATGTGATTGTCATAATTGTGTTAAACAACTCATTTCCTGAGGAAGGATCCTGAAGTTTATACCAGACCTTTCAAACTTTGAGGGTTATTGGGCAATAAAATACTCATGTATGAATTAAGTATGGCGTAAGTGAGCCAGAAGGTCACAGGACCCCAAAAGCATTCTGGAGGTGGCATCACAGCCAGATTTGTTAGTAGTATTGGCAGTTGGCATGTGCCAAGAGTGGGGGAGGAAGTGGGAGAGGAAGGAGGGGGAGGCAGTGGGAGAGGAAAGAGCTCATCTGAGAATTACAGGGAAAGAAGGCTCTCATCACTGCTATGACTTAGTGACAGAAGGAAGCCAGGGAGCTGGGTGACTTAAGACCCAAACCAGGAAGACTAGAGGTAGGACTGACGGTGGCTGGAGGCAGAAAAAGGAAGGGCATTCTGAGTAGGAGGACAATGGGCTTTGGATTTCACCATGTTGAGTTGGAGACATTGAGGAGACGGCAGCAAAATATTTATCAAGACCCTTGTCGGGGGGGAGCTGCAAATATAGAACTGACATTTGCAGGTGACATGTGCTGAAGCCGGGGGAGAGATGGGCAGACAGGAAGAGGATCTGCTTCCCCAGCCAACAAGGCAGTATGAGGTTTTGGACTTCAGAGACATTGTACAAATTGCTTGATATCTGAATCCTTGCAAATAAGAGGTTCCTGAAGGGCTTGTCCAGTGTTACTACTAGTGAGCAACCTTCGGGGTTTTACAAGGAAGGGAGAGAATTCAGGGGAGCACCCTTTACCTAATTCTTCCCATCACTAAGAACAAATATAGCTCCAAGACTGGTGTTTGGGTTGTGTGAAAGCAAAACCCAAGCTTATCATTTCAACAAAGCATCCAAAATGGAGCGAATAGAAAGCCTTCTTCCTTTTATTTTTTGAGATTATAATATAATTACATCACTTCCCCTTCCCTTTCCTCCCTCTAAGCCCTCTTCTCACTCCCTTTTAAATTCCCAGCTTCTTTCTTCATTAATTGTTGCTATACACATATATATGTATTTGTGCATGTGTGTGTGTACGGTACACATATACTCCTAAATACATAGATACAACTGCTCAAATATAATGTTATTTGTATGTATGTTTTCAGCACTAACCATTTGGTATTAAATAATCATCAATTGCTGTGCTCTTCCCTGGGGAAGGTTATTATCCTAATCATCCCCCCATACCTCAATCTATCCATTCCTCCATCCACTCCTTGTTCAGCTTATCCCTCCAATTCATTCACACATATATGTGTACATACTCCTAGCAATTCATGCATTTTTCAGTATATTTTTTTTAATTTCATAAGATCAAACAAAGCAGATATAATCTAGATCTGACCTCTTGGAGTCAATCTTCTACGCAGATTGAGAAAGTGAGACCGAGAATAGAATCTAGTCACTGAATCAAAAGATGCCTGAGGACCACACGTAAGTGGAGAATTGGTCTAGTACAATCTCAAAAGCTTCAAGTTATGAGAGGTTACGTGTATTCAAGTGCCCCTTGAACTTAGAGTTGTCCCTACCCCACAGGCCTCTGTTCTAGAAGGAAGTCATATGATCGTTTCCTATAATGCATTTAGCAGTGTCTGCCCACCTACACCCAAGACATGGTTCTTCTAAGTGACAAGAGACTTGAAGGCTGGAATTCAAAACACCTTTATTCACTACAACTTATGTGGTTTGGGGTTTTCTTAAGCAAGGCAGCAACAGCTATAGACTGAGGTGTCACAAAGCGCTGTGGTTCTGGAAAACACACGAGTTGGGGCTAAAAGAAAAGACAAGTTCTCTTGATAGCAGAAAGGTTTTGCCCCCCATATGGCAATAGGTGACTCATGAAGTATAAAGTTCCTGTTTTCTTTTCAGGAGTCTCAAGATTTCTGACTTTCCAGCACACTTTTGAGGTTTTTCAATGTAAAAGAGCCAACATTCTTCATTCTGGTGCCACCCTTAGGGGATCCACGAGCTGGGCCACCAAACTTGGTTCTGGAGTCCCACTGAGAAAACCCAATTTTGTGTTGCATCCCCTGTCTTACAGATCTCTCCAATATTAGAGTCTTTAGGAGGGGCCTGCAGATACATATTCAGGAGGAGCCTTTCAATGACAGAGAAAATGTTAATTAGACAACATGAAGTGATCCACAACTCTTCATAAACATAGGATAAACAGTCTGAATAAATTCATGTCAACAGAATACTACAAAGACATATACCAAAATGTTAAGAGTCATTATTCTTTCTTCTGGAAGCTTCACAGTTTATGCTCACCTTTGTGCTTGACATGTTGGGAGTCCTGCTTGCCGTCAAGCATGTGGTGCTGTGGAATCCATCTTTGCATATGGAGATGTGACAGAAGGCGGGNGGGGTACAGCTCAGTGGCAGAACACTGACCAGGCCTTGGTTGGGGTCCTGAGCACTGCCAAAAGAAAAGGAATATACAATTGCCCCTTCCTATTTCGTTGTTAAGACTCTTCTGTTGATGAATCCATGTTAAAAGTCAATTGACTCTATTTGAGAGAATCTGCTTCTGGGACTTTTTTTTTTTTAAATCCATTTGTCTTCAGACAAATACTCCTCTTAGTTATTGTACATATAAAAATCCTAAAATCAGATTTGAACATCCTCCAAATCTCCTCCCTCATGTATTTAAACTCACTGAAAACTTTTCAGACACTATGTACTTGCAGATGCTCTGACCTCCTTCTCCTTGGATCTCATCATCACACACCACGTGGCCCTTAGCAGCACCTGTGGTAGTTCCCATCACCCTCTGATTCTTGGCCTCTCATCCCAGCTCCATGAGCAGTTGCCTTAGACGGTCCTTGCTCTTGTCTCATAAAAACCCCTATCACTACTATTGAACCAAACAGTGTAATGAAAAGTAACTGTTATCCAAGATGCCCAGTTTACTAGTGATCGTGGGGACTCTGGCCTGTCCTGGATGTCCCATAAGCACATCCAGCACGGCAAAGCAGCTTACTGAGCTGGGAATCTTGTGCCCATAGATAATTTGGTTTTTTTTTTTACATGAAAATCAACATATTAGAATTTAGGAAATCAAATCTCGGTTTTATCTCGTAATTGCTTTGTAACCTTGGGTATATCTTCTCATGGAGTAATGAACTGTTCTAAAGGGAATTATCGTTTCTCTGCGTCCTGGCTCTTAATTGATAAACAGAAGGAAAGAAAGTACCTTAAGAAGTAAATAGCAAATACTCCTTAATGTCTCCATGGTTTCAGGAAGAAAAAAAATAGAAAAAAAGAAAATGTAATCCTACAATGAATAGATGAATCTATTCCAGGTGCCATGGGACATGGCATAAGACAAACACACAGAACCAGGTCTTTGGAAGTGTCTAGAAAGCCCTGTGTTCAGAACAAAAGAATGACCAGCAGCCTGCTGATTCACGTTGCAGATCAAAAGGGCTAAGGAGATTTTCTCAGCCTCATTAATATGCGGAGGAGCTTAAAAGTCAGAGGAGAAAAAGGGAAACAGAGGAGAGGGGAAAGGAAACCCCAACAGATGTGAGTTAGGGAAGTCACTGGCTGAAACCTGCAAGGTGCAGCTCTTACAGGTTCAGAGATCTGGAAGACTGCTTGGGTGTTCAAGGGAATCGACTCTTCCCTCAGGGGAAGGCCCCGAGGTCTGCATTTAAAGCTCACAAGGGGGAACTTGCAACACAATTATGTCATTCTTCTACCAGAGATCTCAGACAACAAGTGGATTTAGGAATTGTGCTCAGAAATAATTATGATTTAGCCCAAATAACAGGAGCAACATTTTTGGAAGATTTACCCGGTCCTAGACAGCTAAGCAGAAAACGTGTGTATTCACTTAATTTTCCAAATAAACATCTTAAAAATGTGGATACAAAACGAACATTCCCATTTTGTGGTTGGGAAAGAAAGGCCCAGAATTTTTGCTGTTGTTGTTATTGGTTTTAGACAGTGTCTCACAGTCTCAATCCTCTTGCTTCAGTCTCTTGTGTACTGGGATTATTCCTAGTTTAACACTGAGACTCTTAATTAAATTTTAAAAAATGGAAGAAGCCTAGGTGCTTATTAGTAGCTGTGTGGATAATGTAAATGTGGTACATACACACCATAGAATTTTACTCAGGTATAGAGAAAAGTGAAATGAAGAAATTTCTAAGAATGTGGATCAATCGAGAGAGGATTACATTAGCAATGTGGCCAAAGCTAGAAAAATAAAAACATGACCTCTCTCATTAAGTAGACCACAGCTTAACGTGTGTATGCAAACATATACATTAGTACATGTGAGGTATAGCTTAGAAACTAGAACGGAGACTGAGAGGCTAAAAAGAGGTGACAAAGAAGGGGAGGTGGCAAAGGGACGCATGTGGCATGAAGGTGGGGAGGACATAAGTGAGGAAGGAAAGGGCATGAGCTGGGGAGGGGAATCAACTAAAACAAATGCCATAATGATATTTAATACTTTGTATACTTTTTTATAAAAAAATCTGGCATAATTTCCTAGAATTCTGGTATCTTTCATTGAAAAAGAGCACCTCTCTTTCTCTCTCTCTCACACACACACACACACATACACACACACATACACACACAGACATACATACACGCACCACACACGTGTTCCACATGACAACTTCTCTCCAGCAGACAGATAGCACTGACCTTGTTCAATCAACACTTCTGTTCTCAAGCACAGCTTTGTCTTCGCTTGAGTCCCTGGGCTTTGTCTTTCCCTCTTCCTCCAGGCACACTCCCTCCTCTCCAGGCCCCACTTGCCTCTAGGTCCAGCTGCAGCTTGCTTCGTGTTCACTTAGCACCTTTCTCCTCAATTCCCTATACTGACATTTGAGGTTATCCCTTCCTTCCGTGGATAAGATTTGCCCTGAATCACATGAGTCTCTTGTTGCAAATAGAAACTGAGCTCTGAAGGTAAAGATGATCATTGGGAGCATTTTTATTGTAATAGGCAATACAAATCCCAAAACCCACATCAAAAACTATTCCCTTAATCCATACTGAAAGTAGACATCCTGGCCACCGTCCCTGGAGGGAAGATGGGCATTGTGAAGAAGAAGACAGTGCAAGATTTTGCTAGGGTCTGCAATGCACAGGTACCTTGGTGGGAAGGCCTGCATGTGAGCAGGCCCCAAGAAGAAGCTTAGATAATTGTTCGTTTCTTCCCAAACTGGGTCTGGACACACCCAGAAAGGTCCATGCTTGATTTAATCTGTTACTGTATACTGGCATCATCTTGACAAGCTTAATCATTTTAAGACGAGATTCTATCCTTTCCACCTTGTGCTGAACCCTCAACATGAATCCTCAACTCCTATGTGAAAAGTTAGACATGGCTGTACAGACCTTGGCATCACTGGATTGATGTAGGGGAGACAGGAGTATTGCTGAGGAATGCTGGCTACTAGCCCAGTGTGGTCCATGTTCAGGGAGAGACCCTGTCTCAAGGAAAACAGGACAGTTAGTGATAGAGCCCAGCAGATGGCAGTCTCTTCTAATAGCCACAGGTACTCATGGATGCATCCACAAATGTATACACACATAGTTACAACAGGGAGAGGAGGGGCGAGGAAGATCGAGAAAGGTGGTCAGGCAGTCACGGAGGTACAAGTTAGGAGGAAGACATGGCCCCAGAAAGTCCATGGGAAGCAGACACCGCCCTGATGTGTCTGTGGACTATCTGAGAGTTCCAGTCGAACAGGTCACTCTGCTTCTCCACAGGGACTGCCTGCCACCTTCAGAGGACTTAGTGAAAGCCTAAGAAATGACTCTGAGAGTAAAAGGCCCTTAACGCCAAGTCTGGTGACCTGAATTTGATCTTTGGAGGCTGAAGGGACAGAACTGATTCCAGTAAGTTGTCCTCTGCCCTTCACAGTGCTCTGTGGTACACTACCCCCAGTAAATAAATAAAGTAAAATACAAATCATTGTAAAAAGGAGTTGGTGAGGGCAGGTCGTCTCTTTCTATGAAAGGTGAATTTAAACCCAGACCCTGGGCATGAAGAACAAGATGACTTCTTTGCTTTTTAGCTTTTCCTCTCACAAGCTCTGTGACAATCAACCACCCCTCACATTTGAGTCCTCAAAGCTATGGAGCATGAAGAATTCTCTGTGCTGCATTCACGTTCTTAGTCATCTGAAGAGTCACACTGCTATCTGCCTGGGAACTAGCCCCATATGGAAGCTGGGGGCAGTTCTGGTGGCTTTATTTTCAGTGTCATTTGTCACACGTTCCTCCATTTCAGACTACCTTTCTCTGAGTCACTTCAAGGGCGGGGTGGGGGCGGAGAACTGGATTCTGAAGTACCAAGAACTTGGAGGCAAGCCTTAAAACAGCAGCCATCATGAACCGGAACTCAAATGCGGGCAGGACTTTGACCAGGAGGGCCTACAGATCAATTTTTAAATGAGCAGAAAATATTGCCTAATATCAAGAGTTATCAGTACATGTTCCATTTCTACATCAAATAAAGTAAATAAGGTGTTTGGAAAGAAAGAAAACTCTTCTTTGGGGGAATCATTTACATTTGTAAGCAATGATTTCGGAGTTGGCCAGACCTCTGATCCAGATGAAAATGAAAACGCGCTCCAGTGAAGCCTGGGCAGGACAAGGATTACAAGAAGTTGCTGCAGGGTTTGTGTCCCTCCCACAGCCCTCTGGCTCCCTCCAGAGGACACCTTACCACTGGGTTAGTGAAGACAACACACTTTTCACACAAGTGATCTGACTGGCTTGTTTTTGTGTCGCCTGTCCAGAGCTGGGAGAAAGAGCCATCGGATTTCCTGTGATAAGATTCTCAGCTCAGGTTCTTCCTCCGACAGGAAACCCTTCTTGGATCTCCGGGTGTGGTTTCTCCTCATCTATGGGTGGTGATGATAGAATGTTACTATATGGACTGGATTGTCAACTCCTTGCTTCTTGTTGTTTCAGCAAACATAGTAAATGTTTAACAAATAAATGTTTGTTGACTTAACAGAAAGTGAAATGTTAGCAGATTCAGGCTCCTGGAAACCTATAAAGGGTCTACACTTGCAAAGTTACTTTCCTTTAGCTAAGTCTTTTGTCTCTAAGAGAACAGATGTGGGAGGTGAGTATTAGCTTTTTGTAATAGATGGGATTTAAGAGAGTTGAGGCAGGAGGTTTCCTGGGAGAAGGAAATTATTAATGAGATGACTAATGTTTTAACCTATGTGATAAAAAAAAAGTATAAGCATCCTTAGTCACAGATAAGTACAGGGTCCTGAGAGGATAAAACACAGGGCAGAAAAGTTTTGATGTATGACTTACTGGGAAAGCCCAGGAGTGGCTCAGGGTAGGTAAGGGTAAAAGGGAAAATTTGGGACATGGAAAGGGTCTTCAAAAGTCAGAGATATATGCTGGGAGGACATGTTGCTGTGGCTGAGCTGTGGGGGGAGGGGTAGTGCTTCAGAGGCTTCTGGGTCCTATTGTCTCTATACTAACATGTTCCTAGAAGGGAAGTGACTGATCTAAGTCACATGGTACTAGGACCAGAACCCAGCAGCCTGCCCTTTGACTCAGAACCTCTGTCTCTAAATCATGCCTTCAGGTGGAAGGGTACCAATGGAGGACTTATGTGTTGCAGGAACTATCCTTCTTCATCTAGTTTGCTTGAAACTGTAGACTATTAGAAGATGATATTGGCAGTGGCCACTGGGCAGGGGAAATTGGCAGGAGTCACCAGAAACCCAAGATGGCAGAGCTACACAGTTCTTCAGACCACAGGAGCATCTCAAGGGTGCTCCTTTGTGTATATTCTGATTGTTAGATCTAGATTTTGGTTTGGAGTCCAAGCAAGGTTCATAAGTGAGTTAGGCATGGATCCCAGCTCTATTCCTGGTTAGCTGGATGATTTCTACAGAAAGACCAACTTTCCCTCGCTCCCTTCCTTTTCCTCTTTGAGACAGCATATCCCAGACTTGGAGGTTGACCACTCATTTTTATTCCAACACTGCCCCCCAGGAGCAGAGTGATTGTGGGCTTATTTCTCCTTTTGTGCTTTACCTTAATCAGATGTAAAATGAAGACAATCAAATCACTCCCACACAGAGCTGTGATGGTGAAACCAGCTAACATGTGTAAGGAGCCTGCCAGAGTGCATGGAATACAGTTTTCAAGACCCCTTAGCTCTTATTGCCTTTACATCGCGGTGACAAGATAGTCTCAAGTGATTCACAGCACTGTGGTGAGCACAGACGCATGTGTAAGAACTTTGAGACTGGGAGCATAGACGGTTGACTCTTACAATGGAAACCACCCACCCAGAAGAAGCCTGCTCTGCAAGCACTCAATATATTGTGGTTTTGATCGCTGCTATTTTAACAGTAAGGTGATATCATTGCAAAAGGTCAGTCCATCCTTCAAAATGCGTGTTCGAAGAGCTTTATCCTTAGATACCACTGTTCTTTGCATGTAGTAGGAGGCTGCTTGTTCGTTTCCCAGCCACCCAGACTCCCAAAATAATCACACAGAAACCATATTATTTGCAATACTGTTTGACCAATTGCTTAAGTGTATTTCTGGGTAACTCATATCTTAAATTAACCCATCTCCATTAATCTGTGTATTGACACAAGGCTGTGGCTTACTGGGTAAAGTTCCGGGCAAAATTCCAGCATCTATCTCTGGCAGGGCTACATGGCTTCTTCTCACTCTGCCTTCTTTCTCCCAGCATTCAGTTTAGTTTTCTTCACTTAGCTAATTTCTGCCTTGCTATAGGCCAAAGCAGTTTCTTTATTCATTAACCAAAAGCAACTCATAGACACAAGGACCTCCCACACTATTTCCATCTAGCCACTGAGGCACATCTGTCAGTTGGTCCAGTACAGGCTCTCTCTCTGGAACTGTAAAGAGAGACGCACTACACAAACATCGTTCTTACCACCTCTCTCTGAGAAAGAAATGGTTTCCACAGGAAGACTAAAGACTAGTTTGGTATTTGGTTTTTACCCTACTTACAAGCTAGCAAGCCAAACAGCTACTGTTCTGTGGATAGTGTCCAGGGTCAGAAACCAAGGACATTGTTGGATGCAGCACAGAAGCAGTCACCCGCAGTAGGCTTGTATTTATTCCCCTTGTTCTGCTTCCCGTAGATATGCAGTGTGCTCAGACTGATGCTGGGCATGTAAAGGAATGTGGAATGTGGGGGAAACCCTGCTTTCTCACCAACCAGCCAATCACAAGTGTTCTTTGTCTGGAAGACTCAGGGGAAAGGTAAAATGCTACATAATCTCTTGGGGTTAGAAGCTGCACAAGCATCCCTCAGAAATGGACCAACAAAAAGACCCAGCAGTCAAGTTTCGGAGGCTGACACAAGGAGGACTCTCAACTCCCAGTAAAGACACTGTTGATGCACTACAGTGGCTGTGCCTTTGGCTGTTAGTCTATCCTTCTTGAGAAGAGTCAGGCTAGCCCTACACATGGCAAAGAAGAGACATTGATGGCAGAGGAAGAAGAGATGTGCTGTGACCGCTCCACTCTTCCCTACTAATGGCTCAAGTGTCCAGAGCCATGAGAGGGCAGTGAACAGGGCCACGTGGAGCAGAAAAGAGACCTCTGGGCACACATAGCACCAACACAGTTGAGTTGGGCAGCTTCTCCTCCAGATACTTGCTGTCTAGACAGCAAAAGGCTTTTGTGTCCGCTCAGAACTGCTCCCCAGTGTCCCAGGCAGAATGAACAGAAATGAAGATTAGGTTGGAGAGGTGAGAGGAAGAGATGTGGCACGGAATTAAGGAGACAGTAAGTTTCTCAAATGGCACAGCATGTATCTGAAATTCATATCTTGCTAGAATTAGACAGGCATGAAAAGCTATTTCTCATCAGTAAATGGGGACAATAATAGCCTGACTCAAATTAGCTCCAAGTCACTCCAGAACCTTAAAAGCAAAGCTCGGTTGCAAGAGGCTGAGCCTGGTCAGGTGTCCTGCAGCATGTGACAGATATTTTAGTGCTCTCTTTGAATGGTCCGCTCCTCAGTTCACTTTGCCCAATGGCCAAGTATCAGTTTCAGCAGCTCCTACTATCAGAGACTCATTTGGGAGAAAGGGCTGTAGAGAGGCCCTATGGAGGCCTAGTGTAGCTAACCTTTCTCTGTTACCTTTGACCAGTTACTTCTGTCTTGCAGTTCTTGGAAATATCGTTCTCTCTATAGCTATGTAATGGCACAAAAGGAGGTGAGGCCTCCTCAGATGTTGCCTGCACCTGTTTGCTCGGCACACCCTCCAGCTGCAGGCCTGCTGGGAAAAAACAGGAGTTAGACAGGGGGTCACCCCACTCCCACTCAGCCCAACAGCTGGTGCAGGTTCCGCATACTCTTTAACCAACTCTTCAGATGAAGGGGAGGGAGAGACCAGCTACGGAAGGGAAGGTGAAGTTCAAAAGGGAAGCTGGTGGAGGAGTGCACGGCCCTCCCTCCCCCATCATAAGGTTCTTAGTAGGGTACCAGTCTCTCTTCCAAATTATGAAAGCGTCACCTGGGAGAAGAGGGTAAGCACCGGGGTAGGAGAAAAGGCCAAGGAACGAAAGCCCCAGCCAGCTCCTGGCCCCAAGTGACTGAAACTTTGTCAGTGACCTTTTTGAGCGGCAGGTGGATGAGAAACATATCATCACAGATTTCTCTTCATTTGAAAAGGGCTGTAGGGATGAGGTAGCAGGGTGGAATGATGCCCAAGCCACCAGTTTCTGGAAGTACTGTTGGGGTCTACCTGAATCTCCTAGTTTGATGAGATACTAGAGCCCCTCTGCCTAACCTTCCCAAAGGAAGGACCATGGTCACTTCCTGAAAGGTATCACTGTCAGAACTGGCCTAATAGTTTGTTTTATGCAGCCCGTGATGTCAGAAGATGCCACCTGGTGTTTCACTGAACATCCCAAGGCCAAATTAACTGTCTCCTCACTAAATAGGAACAAGGACATATTGGCCTCAGAGAGCTTGTGTTCAATGGAGAGTAACATTAAGTCAAGCCCTGGCATTCACCCTTCAGTGGACTTCAGAGGATACTGCTGTATTTGAGAGTTTTAGCCAATGAATTACCTAACCTTGGGGTTTCACTTAGACAGACACAGCCTGTCAGTTCCAAGATAAGCATTCAATTCCCTGCTGAATTCACTGTAGGATGTGGTAGAACTATATGATGTTTCCCCAGACAAGATCTCAGTGTTGGAAGATGTTAATGGTGGCCATTCTATCATTAGAAGCAAATACAAAGAGGCCCGTAGGCCAACCCTCCTTAGATCTTCCTTTCTGGTGTCAGGGCTGAGCCATGCTGAGATTACAGTTTCACTCACCAAGGGTATTTTAAGAACATATAGGGGAGTTTGAAAAATTCTTTCTGTAACTTTCAGAAAAGAAATGAAAGAAGCATGGAAATCGAAACAATTTCATCAGGTGTCTACCTGGATCTGATCGCCTTTGGAGTGAGATGACTGACTCAGGCCCTATTTTCCTGATTTTGTTTGTGCTCAGACCTTATGTTATTACAAAGCTTTTTTTTTTGCTGACCCCACACAGAAGACCGTGTCACAGGTGCTTAGGATATGTCCTCAAGTGTGGTGAGCTGTCACTTTGCCTCACTGGTCTGAAGCCTCTGTGCATCCCTTGTGTTTCTCTTGTGGAAAACTGATTTTAAAAAAAAATGAGAGAAGGTATTTTCTACTTCTTAAAAAATAAATTTTAACTTCTTCATCTTTACATGCATTGGTATTTTGCCATGGGTGTCGGGTCCCCTAGAACTGAAGTTACAGACAATTGCGAGCTTATGTGTGACTTCTGGGAATTGAACCTGGGTCCTCTAGAAGAGCAGTCAGTACACCTAACCACTGAGCTATCTCTCCAGCCCCTGGAAAATGGATTTTTAAAAGCTAATCTCTATTTAACAGGTCCCCGAGCTGCCCTTCCTGCTTCTATAAGAATCTCTGCTAAGAGGGTTTAACCTCCCCTAAACACTCAGTGGAGAATTTGGCTAGGGCACTGTCCGGATTATGTCTCTTCACACCTCATGTGTCCAGGAGCGATTCTGCCCCCAGGGGCTCTCTTCACTGTGCACATTTGTGCCTCGCTGCCATCTTCGGAGATGCACCTTTTTGTCTGTTTGCCTGAAGTTTTACTCCATATTTATTCCTCAATAAGTCATGTTCTGGCAGGGACTAATTATCTTGTTGACAAAAGATATTAGGTAGAATTGATTAGATAACGTTTAAGGCTTATGCATGCCTGGACCTCCTCCTCTCCTATTACAGATGTGTTCGGGTCTACACTAAGAACCTAAGAATCCCCATGTCCACTTTTGCTTCTCTCAACACCACATGAGTGACTCCCATATACATACTTAACTGCTGGTGTATGTGATATTGTATTTGAAATTGAAATTATATTTGAAAACCACAGAAAATACTATTTGTAATTGTGGAGATCCCTGGAGTTTTTCATTCGAAATAAGTGTTCCTATCTTTCCACTCTTTCTGATGCTTGCTTCTCTGTGATATCATGAGGGACTAGGGAAGCTTTTACTCTCATGTCCGGATTTTCAGACCTTCAATTATGTGCCATATGCACTTGGCACAATTTCAATTCATTTTATGCATCAGTTCTCAGGCAACCTGAAGACCAAGAAAATGCAATTAACCCAAACCTAAACTCATGAATATTATGGGTTTTGAGGGTAGCCATTGACATGCAAAACCTTATTTTTGCTATGAGCTTATAAGAATGCATTAGTTTATCTAATTCTTATTCATTAATACATTCATTCATTTGTACTGCAATTTATTTATTCATTCAGAAAATACTGAGTTCATCCCATATAATTAATTCTACACTTTCTGGAAGAGTTACAGCAATATTAATTGACTCTTGAAAGGTAAGTGTGCTCACCAGAGACTGAAGCATTGGCGCAGATATCACCTGTTCGGAACAGAAGACACATTTCAATGTATGGTGGCACATGTGTATAGAGAGTATGGGTAATGCTGTGTGTGTTGGTAGATAATATGCCTGGAGTGGTAGGATCTGGGAGGTTAGGTCTAGAAGAATGCAAAGATAAATCCCAAGTTTATGACTAGGATGAATACAAAGTACAAAGGCCATTTACCATCAGGCACAGTAAAGGCAGGAAACAGACTTGGAGGTAGAATTGTTAAGTTAGTTCAGGATTAGCTCCAAGCACCTACACTGAATAGGTTTGAGGATTTGGGAGAGATATCCAGACTGGAGATAAAACTCTCAGGAGATCAAGACCACTGGGTGGATGAGACAAAGAAAAGAAGAGGAGAGGTGAGGAGAAGAGAGGAGAAGAGAGGAGAGGAGAGGAGAGGAGAACCAAAACAGAAGGGAAGGTGGGGAAAGAGAACTAGGAGATGTTTAGGACAGAAGCCTGGGATTCTGGAATCTGATAGACCCTTAAGGAAAGAGTAGGGCAGGGCAATTAGAGATGAAGAATGAGAGGAAGAGAGGGACAGTGAGTCTGAGCCGGTAGCTTAGAGTATCTGAGGGAGATGATTTTATGTAAACGTCCTTGCTTTGGGGATGAGGGGAACTGACTAATTTAATTCAGTGGGGTCAGCAGAGTGTTCATGGATTCAAGGATGTTGTACTCAGCCTTCTTCCATTCTGACCTCCATGCCATGCTGGTCCATCAGGGAAAAAATAATCCAGGTATATAGCCATCACTGTGGGACCATCGTTCTCTAAGGCCAGCCCTTCCGGATGGCCGAGCTCTGGGGGGAAGGGGAGGGGCGATGAATAAAGCCTCTACATCAAGATTCCCATAAAAGATTTGGAGGATCAGGACTCAAGTACCCAAGAAGCAGTAGCTACAAAAGCTTCCATAGCAAACACATGTTCTATGGCAGCCTACAATATGGGAAAAGATCTTTACCAACCCCACATCTGACAGAGGGCTGATTTTTAAAATATACAAAGAACTCAAGACATCAGAAACCAAATAACAGCCAGGGTCCTTGGGGTGCAGCATGCCTGAAGCATCCACAGGCCTGTCTGATGCTATGCAGCTCAGGCAGATCAAAGAAACCTGCAAGGCAGCCTAAGTCCTCATGGTCCGACGGGCCTGTAGCATCCATAGGCCTGCCCAGCACTGCACGGTGCTGGACAGGTGGGTGTCATCATGATGAGCAGGTATATAATGGAGAAATGGGGGAGAAAGAGGGGCAAAATGGTTTGTGTGCTGTGGTAAGATGCAGTTCTAAAGAAACCAGGGTGGTGAGGAACAGGCTGATGTTGGCAGCCTGCTTGCCACCTGAGACCAGGGTGGCATCTGGGCCTGGGCTCTGCCGTGGGCCATGACTAAGTTTGTGGCCCAGAGGCAGCTAGGATCTGGGTTGATGTTTATGGCTCCTGTTGCTCCTGGGAGCTGAGCAGAGGTCTAGGGTCTGAATAGCCACCAAAGAGCATGTTGGGGTTCGAGGTCCTTGTTGCGCCTGGGGAAGCACTGATCTGGGTGGCCTGTGACATCCAGTCCCAAGCTTCTGCTGAGGGCATGTCAGGGTTTATGTTCATGCTTCATCTGGGATCTGTAATGATGTCCGTGACCCATGTTGCCACAGGGGGTAATAGGAACCATTCCTGACCCTCACTGGCCCCGAGATAGCTGACCCTGCGGCAAGAGAGCTGGTCCTGTCCCCAATGGGAGAGCTGGCCCCTATACTTGGAAGAGATGGTGGCTTTCACCACTGGTGTGGAAGAGCAGTTCGTGATGGCATGGGCCTAGAAGAGCTCACTCCACCACTCGCCTGAGGAAGGGGGTTCAGTAGCCCACACCAACCTGTTCATTTACCACATAGACTCACATCATGGGCCTTGGGTTGGCCCACCCTAACATCTCTCTCAACTATGACCTGCTGGAGAATATGAAGTGACTGGTCCTACAGAACAATAACCATAGACTCTCCTTGACCCAGGGCAATAGCAGGATATCCAAGAGGAGTTTCAGTGGGGGTCCAGTGATGATGGTTTGTTAACGGCTTTGAATCAGACCAATGACTCACTGCAATGAAC
>LOJH01029516.1:0-17394 GCA_001685095.1 Ellobius talpinus
GCATTTCTGGAGATAGCCAGGGCCTACTGCTGGGCAGGTGCCACACCCAGCTGCCCCAGGAGACTTGAGTGCTGCAGGGTCGCCCTGATCAAGTGATGGTTCTTTGGCTCACTGCACTAAGATACATACCCAGACCAGAGAGAGGCTGGCTTAGGCTGCTGGGCAGTTCCTGCAGCATGTCTGGAACTGTGTGTGACAGCGTGAATGCAGCTGATCTTACCTGTGAGGGGGCAGGGACTTCCTCTTCTAGAACATGTCCAAAAAAGTACTATCTTTCCCTCATTTTACCTCTGTTTTCTGTCTAAATTACAGCTTTTAGCGGATCAGAACCTTGAGTTAATTGATCCATTCTGCAGAATTGCTGCCGAAACTAAGGAGTAAGTGGCTCACATGTCCTCACTGCTTTCGGTGGCGCCTGAGGGTGGGGTTCTGTTGTCTTGGAACTCAAAGATCCACCTGCCTCTGCTTCCCGAGGGCTGGGATTAAAGGTGCACGCTTTAATCCCGCCTGGCTAGAACACCATTCCTAATACCCCTCACAGGCCTGAGGCCAGCCAGCCCAGGCTATACAATAAGATCCTGCTTGGAAGGAAGCAGAGGTAGTGGTCCCTAGAATCTGCAGTGGACCTGCTTTAAGGGTGTCTTTCCGTCTCTGCTGAGCAGTGGTGGGCACCCTGGGCCCCAGGCAGGCACAGGCATGCACTTCCCTGAGCCGTTCTCCACTTTGCTCCTTTCTGCACAGGCTCCAGACCGAGTGTTTTAATCACATTCTCTCTGCTGTGCTTCTACCCTCAGCCACGCACTGGTACAGACTATAGCTAGGGATGTTTTTGAAGTCATTATAGATCAGTCTGCTTTTGTACCTGAAGAAACTGTGGAGGAGCAGAGAACCAAAGTGGCTGACAGTGGCCTCTCTGCCCAAGAGACCCCAGCAGACAAGCTGGCCTGTACAAAAGCAGTCCGCGGGAAGAAGGCTGGTGAGAGCATTTCCTGTGTTCTTTCTCTCTGAGGGTTGGTTGGCTGGCTGTGTTTTGCTTGTTTGTGGATATTGGTCTTATCTGTGGTTGTGTGCGTGTATACTTTCATGTGGAGGCCAGATGTCAACACTGGGAGTCATTCCTTGGGTTTCATGCACCTCTTATTTTGATATGGCATATCTCGTTGGCCTGGAAGATGCCTAATTAGGCTAGATGGCTAGCCAGTGAGTCCTGGGGACCTCCTATTTCAGCCTTCCCTGTGCTGAAGTTATAACCCTGTGCTACCATGCCCGGGATTTTTTATGTGGATTCTGAGGATTGAACCCAGGCCCTTGTACTCGTGTGGTATACGCCTGCCTGACTAAGCCTCCCCAGCACTTTGTTGGCATCTCACTGAATATAGCCCTCCCACCAAAGATGAAGCAGGGTAAAGAAGAGACATGTGCACAACTAGGGGCCCCCAGGAGAAACCCAACACTGCTCACACTAGGCCTGACAGATTCTGTCCCTCTAGGAGCTCACCTTCTTGTGAAGTGTTTGGCCTGTGCCTGGGAGAGCTGCCTACAGTCAGGATCACACCATGACTCCCCTGGCACACAGGTTCCTTCCAGGAGCCTTTCGTTGTTTGGTGAGGGGTAGACTTGTTCAGTACTGGGGGTAAAACCTGGAGCTTTACAGAGAAAATAGAAAGACGAGCATTTTTAAGAGAGTAATTCGTGTCGCTCCCTAGGCAGCAGTTGCTGTTGCACTGTAATTTTTCTTCCTGGTGATGGGGATTGAACCCAGAGCCTGGAGAGCTGAACCACATCAATTCTTGAATGTCAAGGTTTTGTCTTTGTCTTTGGGTGTACTTTGACAGCACTGGGTGAATGCCTCAGAGATGAAGCCCTTGGCAACAGAGAAAGAGACTGCTGTGCAGCCTTCAAGAATTCAGGCTCATCTCTCCAGGTGGGGGCAGCTTTTGCTTTTTATAGAATGTGGATTGCCTGGGGGTGCTTGGCTAGAGAATTAGGGTCAGAGCTCGTTAAGCCATAAGACCTGAACTGTAAAGTCCTTTATAATCCTCTCTGTAATTAATGTGACCATTCTGAGCTTGTTGGGAACAACTTTAAAAGAATGAGATTTTAAGTTGGCATGGTGTTGCACACGTGGAATCTCGGCACATAGTTCAAGACTAACTTGGGCTACTTAGTAACATCCTGTTTGAAAAAACAAAAAGAAGCCAAGCATGGTGGTACACACGTTAATCCTAGCACTCAGGAGGTAGGAGTAGGCAGATCTCTATGAGTTCCAGGCCAGTCTAATCTACATAGCAAGCAAGTTCCAGACCAGCCCAGACTACATAGAGAGACCCCCATTTCAAAAATAGACAATAAGTAAATGAGAGACAGGCTCCAGCAGTACTGTGAGCCCTGCTGACTCTATTGTCCTCCTTGTCACCGCAGCCTCAGTGGGGCCCTCAGTGTCTGTGCATCGCAGCCCACGGCTCCCAATGGAGCAACCGAGCACAGGCCCGGGCATGGGATGCAGCCATGGCAGACAGTGCGGGAGCAGGCACAGTGGGCCAGACCTCGGGACCAGTGGCTGGCTCGAGTGTGGCAGGAGGCCCCGTCAACTCTGCTTCACTGCCTCCTGGAGATCTGTAGCTTAAGAGCTACGGCCTGCCTGGCTGCTATGAACACCAAGCCCTCTTACCAGAACCTGAGGCAGAAAGTGAATAATTTTGTGTCAGTACACCTGGACAAACAGGACTGGAATCCTGCAATGAACAAGAAATCAGTTGCAAAATGGGCTGAGGCAGAGTGTGGTTCAGTCAGGCATGTTGGAAGCAGGAGTGGGTGGACAGGATCATTTCCCCAAACTAAATCACAGGCCACAGATAGAGCCAGCATTCCATGAGTTCCGGCAGCCCAGCAAAAAGAAGCTGTGCCAGCTCTCCCTCCCACCGCCCCAGAACCTAAAAGCCAGGATCCTCCAGCACCGTCGCAAGATGTCTTTGGAAAATTCCATTTAAAGAAGAAATGGATTCTGGTTTCATATAAATATAACTTTAGTCGTCCGTGTCACTACTGATGTCCAGATTTGGCCTTGACTGGGGTGGTATATATTGGATGGAGAGCAAGTTTGGTGGGGAGACATTATCCATACTTCCTCACGAACTATGCCCAAAGGTCTGACCGCAGTATAGACACTACAGAGATTTAAGGACTACGTTACTTGAGCTGTCCTGAACAAACACTTGAATATGGACACTGCATGTGGATGTTAGCGCCTGTGCTCTGCAGTGTGCAGAAGCCGGGCTGGGGCTAGCAGCAAAGGGTCATGGGAGCAGCTGTTTGACAGTGGGTTTTGATATTGTTGCTAGAGTTACAGGCTGGGATGTACAGCGGTTAGTGTCAGCAGCTAACTGACACTATTATGACCGTCCTGTCCTGTGCTTGGGGATTTTAGTGGTTTCTTTTCTTTGGTCAGAGGTAACTTGGAGCCCTGGAGTGAATGAGGAAGCTGAGACTTGGGGTATAAGGAAAGCCCCACTGTCTCTGTCCTGGCGTCTCCCTAGCCGCAGGGGCAAGTCACTCTGGATGTGGTACTCAGTTCTCATGTTTGTGTTTCCAGAAGAACAGCTCTTAATAGTACATAGCAGACATTTTACAATTAAGAATTTTGAAAGACACCAATGCTAGTTTTCTAACCGTGGCTGCCTGTTTTCCTTTGTGGGCAGCACTGGCCCTGCTGCACTGTTTAGGGGCTTTTGATTCGTTTTTTGGAGCAGGATTATAGTCCAGGCTGGAGTTTGTGGCAATCCTTCTGCCTCCCAAGTGCTGGGAATACAGGTTTGCACCACAATGCCAGTCTTCCAGTTTTGGTTTCTAGTTAGTCGATCAATGATTTGTACAGGGTCCCTTTATAATGTAGCTCTGGCCATCCTAGAACTTCTGTGTAGACCAGGCTGGCCTTGAACTCACAGAGATCCACCCGCCTCTGTCTCCCAAGTGCTGGGAATAAAGGCATGTGCCACCACACCCGCCCAGTCATACTTTCAAAAAGTAAGAGTATTAGGAGTTTTAAGATTGAGAACCCGGGAGGAATATAAGTTCATCAGGCAAATTTTGCTCTATGTATGAGACCACAGTCCAGAGAGAACAACTCACGCCCAAGAACATTCAGAAGGCGGCTCTGGTAGGCCAGATTGGTTCACTAGCACTCATGTGTCTTGTCTCTTCTTGGTAGTTTGACTTAAAGGCTGTTGCTGATCGACTCTTGGAAATAGCCAACTCAAAGAGCACCCCTCCCTTCAACCGGAAGCGGCTCTTCAGACTGATCAGAAAGTAAGCAGTGATTGAGAGCCCATGGCCATACATGCTTTTTTCCCTTCTTTTAAAGATGTATTTATTTTTATTTTGTGTATGTGTACCTCCTTTTTCTTCATTTTTTTATAATTTTATTCATTAGCTACATAGCACATGTGTGAACTTAAGCCAGGGAAAGAAGCAACCCTGCTCATCCATACAGCTGTAGGGTAGTGGTGCCAGTATACTCCTCGAATGTCACCTAGCGGCATACCAAGGGGCTTATTAGCCACTTTCACTCTCACCTCCCAGCAGGGTTGTGCCAAAGGGGTCAGGTAATTTGGAAATCGGTTGTCTATGTTGTTAGGACCATGGAGCTAATAGATGATTGGCCAAAAAGCCAGTAGGTGTGTTCTGACTGCCTGAGAATGACAGCTGTCTGCTCACCTCATTTGGGTTAGCAAGCACTGGCCTGACCTTGGCCCTTTATGGCATGAATGCCTCAGAACAAACTAGCTACAAATGGTAAGCTCTGGGTTCAAGTGAGAGACCCAGCTTCCGTGTGTAAAGTGAGAGTGGCTCCGGGTGATAGCATGTAGATCTGACGTCTACATGCACATGTGCTCACATGCAAACGGGCATACATACCAAAAACATGGCTTCTAAAGAAAGAATACTCTGAAAGATGGCATTCATAATTTCCTGTACTTTATAGCTTGGTCACTAAATGTGTGCCAAGGTCTCCAGTGTGGATGCTGGATCCTACCTGCCTACCCTAGCAACCCAGCCCAGCCCCATGCACATCCTTCATAGCCTCAGCTTATTTACTTGGTCTAATGCGTATAGTTGCCAATGTCCCCTGGACAGAAGCAGCACTGAACTGTCTGCCTTCAGAGACAAGTGGGGAAGATGCTGGAGCTCTTGGTGTCTTGTGTGCCAGGAGATACTCTAGCCGCTATGTCCCTTGCAGTGTTGGTAGAATTGAGGGTGCCTTTGTTCTGGGTTTCTTCCTTCCTGACCCATCACGTCCCTAGATAGAGCTTTCCCCTATCCTCCCCTGTGGAGGAGAGGATGGGAATGTACATCCGGATTCCTGCTTACGTTCGGGACCTGTGTCTACCACTCTGAACTCCATGTGTTCCTTTTCAGGTTCCAGAACGCCTCTGAAGGTAAGAAGAGTCGGACTGTGAGTCAGTGTTCTCATCCAGTGCACACCCACCAAGGGCCTCCCGGCCAGATTCTGAGAAGTGGGACTTCAGGCCTTCATGGAAAGTGACTCACGGGGGACAGACCACAATTAGGTTCACGTGGCATACCCAAGGGAATGCCTGGGAAGAGCCACAAGTGCAAGACCCTTTGCACCCACTTTCCATCCATCTGGTGTCTCCTATGTGTGGGTGATGTGGTATTTATTTGAATTTTTATTGGTGCTTTCTACAGTTAAGTTTTTAATGGGGAAAGGGAAGGCAGAAGAAGTGGCTTAGTGGTTAAGAGTTCTGGCTGCCCTTTATAGAGGACCCATGTTCAATTCCAGAGCCCACATAGAGATCCCGTCAATGCCCTCTTCTGGCCTCTCTGAGCACCAGGCACACACTTGACAAAAACAAACATACATGTAGGCAAAACACTCAAATTTTTTTTTTCTTTTTAAACTGGGCTAGGACGATTACAATCCTTTGTCAAGAAGAAAATCCTGGCATCTCAGGATCTTTCATTTTCTTTTGGTACACATGTCCCCAGGGTAAGCTGCTAAAAGCTTGGTAAATCTGAGCAGGCCAGTGAGCCAGCTTTCCCTGCCCCTTGTAAGCTCGTAGAGGCAGGGGGATGTAAAGCCAACTAACCTGAGAAGCTCTGGCAGTCATCATCAGTGTGTTTTCCGGCCAAGAGCTGTGAGCTCGCTTGGAAAAGCAGTTGGTAGTGCAGGTGATGAAGCAGAAGTTAGGCTGGGGAGTCTTCTCTGGAGGGTGAGGGAGGAGGTCAGGACCTGGGCTATTGCAGCAGATGCAAAAGGGCCTCGGAAGCTGACCCTTGTCCCTTTGGCACCTACCAGGCAATAGTGCTCAACTCAGTTTTGCTCAGGACGTTAGTGCTGATGAAAATGGTCAAGCCCTCAGTCAGAGGAAGCACAAGAAGAAAAGAAAGAAGCTTTTAGAGAGAGCCGCCTTGGACAAGGAGAAAGGTAAGCTGCAAAGTCTTAAGTCTTGGGCCTGAAAAAGACTCACCTCTTGCTCACATCTGGGTAGCTCTGGGCCTTGAGGTCTGAGGACTTGTGAGCCAGTGTTCTCATGAATTATTGGCATAGCAGAACGCTTCTGTGTGTGTTTTGGGGTTTGGTTTGCTGTGGTGTGGTTGGGAGAGGGGAGATTTGTTCTTTAAAATGAACCCTCTTATGTAGCCCCGGTTTGCCTCAAACTCATCATCTCCTGCCTGCACCTCCAGAGCACTGGGGAACCATGCAAGCAGCATCACATCCACAGATCCCCTGGGTTCTGTTATTTTCTTTTTTATATAATTAGTTACTAATTAATCTTATTTATTTGTTATTGCATACCAATCCCAGCCCCCTCCCTCTTGTCTTCCCTCTCCCCTAATTTACTCCCCATACTCCCCCTATCTGCTCCTCAGAGAGGGTAAGGCCTCCCCTAGGAAGTCCACTTTGTCTGTTCCATCACCTTGTTGAGACAGGACCAAGATACACACACACACACACACACATACACACCCGTGCCTAGGCTGAGGCTCCACAAAATCACTTCATGCATTAGAGTTAGATCCTGGTCCCACTGCCAGTGGCCCCACCTACTGCCCAAGCCACACCCTTGTTACCTGTATTCAGGGGTCCTAGAGGTTTTTTTCTGTGCAGCCACTGTTCTGATCTCGTGTGTGCAGAGGCATCTGCTATTGAATGGCATCTTTAAGTACGGGGAGAGAATAGGATCCGAAACACTATCCTGTGTGTGTGTGCATGTGAGCGTGTCTTCTGACTTTAAAATTATTGGAAACCTGGGCTAACAAGGTGTCTCAGCAGATAAAGGCACTTACTGCCCAGCCTGAGCTCGATCCCAGAACCCACGTGGCAGATGATTGAATCCCACAAGTTGTCCTCTCACCTCCATGTGTGCACACATAAAATTTTTGTATTTTAACTATTAGGGCCTGGAGATAGAACTCAGTGGCTAAAGAGCACTGCCAACTCTTACAGAGAACCCATTCGATTCCCAGTACCTACATGGCAGCTTAGAACTGTCAGTAACTCCAGTTTAAGGGGATCCAACACCTTCTGGCCTCTACACGCAGCACACATACATATGAAGCAAAGTAAAAATAAGTTGTAAAAATACTGAAAAACATGACTGAAAACCTCTTGCCATTTGCACATTTCTATCAAGATACGCTTGAAGGTTTCTGGTCACCGGAGGAGAGAAGTTGTACCAGTTAACAAAACTAGCCGAGGTCAGAACTTGTCTGATGGTAAAGGTTGCAAGATCCAGGGACTGGAAGTGGGTTCAGCGGCAGAAACGTTTCTCAGCGTGTGTCAGGCCCTAGTACCGCCCCCAACACCACCAAAAAGTAGTCTTGGCTGGGCTCTAGAATCTCAGCACTCAGGAACCTGAGGCCAGCTTGAGCTACTGTGACCACAGCTGACAGGAAGTAACCTAAAGGAGGAAGAGCTTGTGTGGGTTCATAGTTCAGGGTACAGTCAGTCCTGGTGGGGAAGGCATGGCAGCAGGTGCATAAAGGAGCTCACGTACATGTAGGCAAGCCAAGAAGCAAAGGCAACAGGGAAACTACAGGACCGGGCTGTAAACCTCAAGGACTTCTTCCAGCTAGGCCTACCTCTCAAAGGCTCCACAGCCTCCCCAAACAGGGCCAAGTGTCCAGATCCATGTGCCTAGTATGTGCGAGCGGGTATATGCAGGTCCACAAACACCAAGGCCAGGCAGGGGTCGACAGTAGGTGTCTTCCTCCATTGTGACAGAAGCTCTCACTGCCCTGGCACTCCATAGCTTGGCTAGACTGAGCTTCAGGGATCTACCTGTTCTAACCTGGCCACACACGCACACTGTCCCCAGCACTTGGGTTACAGGTACACATTATGCCATCACACTTAGCTTTTATGTGTGTGCTGTAAATCCAGACTCAAGTCTTCTCACTTTGACAGCAAGCACTTAACCTGCTGAGCCGTCTGCTCAACCCTCCAATGGGGGTATTTTAATTCCAGACCTTAACAACTCTGGTGAGACCCTGCCTCTAAAGGAGTGTGTGCTGATGCAGTACACCTGTATTCCTATCACCCGACGACCAGGGTTTCCTACAGCAGCCTTGGCTGTATAGCAAGTTTGAGGCAACTCTGAGCTACATGAGACCCTATCTCAAAATAAGTAAATAAACACCCTGGCTGCCCAAGAGTCACCAGCAGGGCCAGCCCACTCATTGGTCTGCGTCTTTGTAGGAAACACAGTCTCTCTTGATGGTGAAGAGGACAACGGAGACAATATTCCCAAGAGGAAAAGGAGAAAGAAGAGCCATTTCCAGGCTGAGACTCAGGACCTGGGTGCCATTAACACGCCCCCAGCAGAGATTACTGACCTTGAGCCCAACACTGCCAAGAGGCAGACCCCACAGGCAGGTGTGACTGGGCCCGCAGCAGAGCCCACAGCTAGCATCAAGGAGAACAGCTCCCAGCCAACACCCATCTTTCCCAGGCACAAGAAAAGGAAACGGCCAAGAAAGAAGAGCCTGAGGGCCCACAGAGAGCTTTGGAAATCTACCCCTTTGTCTCAGGAGCATGTAGCAGAGAATGATCCCAGTGGTGAACGTCCCCAGAGCTCTGCTGCCCAAGTTTCTTTCTCAGAAAGTGTCCAACGGAAAAGGAAACGGAAACTCGGGGCTGTCCCTGTCAACAGTGGTGGCTTGACTGTGCAGAAGGCAGGCACCCCAACAAGCCCTAGCGAAGAGAAAGCTAGCCAGACCACTCTGCCCCAGTGCAGGAGGCCACAAAAGAAGACAGTGTCCTGCAGTCTTGACCTCCATGATCTGTCCAGTCAAAAAACAGCAATCTTAAAAAAGAGGAAAAAAATGAAGCTGATGTCAAACTTGGTGGAACACAATGGAGTGACGGAATCCAGCGCCGGGCAGATCCCAGCTCTGGTAAGGGGGAAAGTGCCCAGAACGTGGGTACTGGGCTTGACCAGGTATGCTCAGAGGACTCAGCTGTCTGCTAGGGCTAGGACGTAAGGAAGGCCAGACTTAGGGGACACAACGGTTAGAATGCACTGCTTTAGAACAGCTCTCACCAAGCAGATGGCAGGTTCCTGTCTAGATGGCCAAGTGTAGGTGACCCATTCAGCACCATACACCCACCTCTTCCCTCACAGACCTGATGTCTCGCTAGATCAGACAGGGAGCACGGAGCTAAGACACTGTCAGAGTCAAGCCTCCATCCAAAGCTGCTCTCTTGGTCCAGCCCCGGTGGCAGAGAGGAAGCCTGGAGCTCTTAGACTCTCGGGTTAATGAGAGGTCGTTCTTCCTCTGTAGACTTTAGAGCTGTAAGGGGGACCCAGGCTCTTGTGTTTTTGCCATATCTAGGAAGCATGCTGCTTCTGTGCCCGGCTCAGTGCGGGTGGCAAACACATCACACCATGTGTTCTTTGCTGTGGCCACCAAGCCACCAAAATAGTGACTCCCTGGCTGTCTGGGGAGACATGTGACCCTTGTTCAGCACCAGTGCTTGCACATACTGCTTTGTGGTGCCTTTGTATTGAAGGTGAGTTCATGGCCAGTAAAGGGTTACTGAAGGAGAGCAGAGCACTGGGCTAGCCTTGGGACATCATCTCAGCCTTCAGCCTTGCCCTGGTAGAGGTATGAATTTACTTCATAGCCTGTTTCTCATGCCCTTGGAATTGGGTGATTGCTAACTAGTTGGGGCCAAGGGAAGTCGCTGCTTTCTCTCTTGGTATAGGGTTGCTTTGGAGTATGCCAGAAAGCATGCTTCAGCAAAGGGGGCACCACCAAGCTCCAGCCAAACAGCCCTCATGGTGGTTCCACACTCAGCTTCCCAGATGTGGGGATCCCCAAACTGAAGCCACACTACACATGCAGCCCACATATATCTGGGCACAGATAGAAACGTGAGAGTTTAACAGGTGGACCTTGAAAGGGATACATACTCCATCTGTAGGCTCTGGGGTAGAGTATAAAGTTAGACCAGTGGGCTTTCCCGCTGAGAAGACATTGTGATCCCTGCTGCTGGCACAGGGCCCAGAAGTGAAGTGCGCTCCACTGAGCAGGAGGGTTTCTGGCTGAGCTGACAAAAGAAACTGTGGGCTAAGGGGTTTAGGGTGGGTCAGCCTCCAGCACTTCCCTGCTATGCTGTCCTGGTTTCTTTCCCTGTGGGTGTGAGCCTGGCCAGGTGCCTGTGGTATGATTCTCCTTCTTCCCAACTTTTCATCTTCACAGGAAAGCAACAGGACTCTGAAAAAGCCCCTGAAAACGGAGGATGACTTTGTGAAGTTTGACACCCACTTCTTACCAAAGCCCCTGTTCTTCAGGAAAGCAAAGAGCAGCTCTGCCATCCGTCCCCAAAGTCCTGCTGTCCAGGTGAGCCCTCCATAGCACACCCCCACAGGGACACGCAGACAGGCGAACTGAGTTCTGGGTGCAGGTGATGAAGTCTACCTGGCAAGGTACTTGGGGACTAGCAGGGCCCCAGGTTCCTCGTCTGACCACCTGCACGTGGATGAGCCACAAACTCAAGAAAGAGGCAGAGCTCTAGGAAGGCTCGGGCTTCTAGGAACATTTCAAGTAGAAAGGCTCATCATTAATTCTGATAGATTGTTGGGAAATCTAAATAATTTGAGGTCCTTTGCACAAAAGGTTGGGAATTTTGGTCTGTGGTGGGGTCCCAGCAGTAGAGCATTTCCTCAGTACTTGTCACAGCCTTGGGTGCTATCTCCAGCAAAGATTTTAAATTCATATCCATTGCCCATTGAAATTAGACCCCATTTTAAGTCTAATCAGTTGCATGTGAGCTACAAGTTGCAGCTTAGACATTCTGGACCTGCTAGATGGCTTGGCTGGTAAAACTGCTTGCCACCCAGGTCTCACTACGTGAGTTTAATCCCCAGAGCCCAAGGTGGAAGGGGAGGACTGACTTCCAGAAGCTGTCCTCCGACAGCCACACACAAACATACACCGTGTCACATGCACATCCACATCCACCATACACCTAATAATAACTTTTTTTAAAACCATGGGACAAAATGAATGATGATTATTAACATGTCCTTATCATTTTGGGTGATAAATTTGGAATTCCAAACGTCCTTATTCTTCTTTTTCACTGGGAATGTGGTGTCCATTTGAAAAATGTGTGCATCTGTAAAAGTGACGGTCATGGGCAGAAGTCTGGTAGTGGAGTCTGTTTAGGACATAGCACGCTGCTGCCCCATTAGCCTTTGTATGTGTGCAGTTCAGGAAACAGACTGCAAGGGCCTTCCCTGGGTAAGTTCTTCAGAAAATTCCCAGACAAGGAGGCTGAGCACCTGTGTTACCATGGTTACTCCTTTCTTGTTCTGCAGCTGAATAAAACACCCTCCAGCTCCAAGAAAGTCACCTTTGGATTGAATAGAAACATGACTGCAGGTGAGTGGGTGGGCTTCTGGGAAACTTCCTTGGGACCAACCAGCTGGAGCTAGCTCAGGGTTCTCCAGCAGCCGAAGACCCTCTTCTCCCTGCTTATTTCTGGGTCAGTCAGTTAAGCAGTGCTGGCAGATCTGGCATGGATACCAAGGAAGGGAGAGGTTTCAGGGTGTTTTGTTTTGTTGGAGATAGGGTGTCTCTGTGTAGTTTTAGCATTCCTGGAGCTCATATGTAGACCATGCTGGCCTTGAGCTCACAGAGATTCTTCTGCTTCTGCCTCCCAAGTGTTGGGATTAAAGGCAGGGAGAGATTTCTTGGGGCCTCCTGAGTCCACCAGGAAAAGGGTGAGGTGAGAAGCCATTTGTCCCAGTGTTCTCTAGTTCTGTCCTGGATGCTAAGAAACCCTGGTTCCTTAGCTATAGCTGCCTAGGCTATAGTTCAGGCCCACCAGTGGACCAGAAGGGAGAGGTACTTCAAAGAAACCAAAGGGTTCTTGTGAGAAAGTGGTGGTTGCTTTGGTTTGGGTGGGGTTTTATTTGTTTTTGTTTGGGGGTCTCAGTGTGTGGCTGTAGCTGGCCTAGAACTCAGAGATCCATCCCCTCTACCTGTACTACCTGTACCACCACGTCTCACTAGTTTTAAGTTTGATGAGTGTGAGACCCTATGGACTGTAAGTGGGTGTGCACATGCATACCTTTGCTTGCACGGGTAAGGATGCGTGCACGTGTTTGGAGAGCAGGGGTGCAGGAAGGAGCAAGGAGTATACACCTCAATTTAAACATCCCAGAGCTGGAGGTGAAGACAGGTCCTGCTGGGGGTTACTATCCCAGGCTCCTGCCACCACACATACCTCATCCTACAGCAAACCCCAGGTGGAGCTTGCTTCCCTCGCTATATCCAGGTGTCTTCTGCATTTCTGGGGCATGAGGAATATGAGCCATGAGCCCTGCACACCTTGAAGAAACGGACGTGACATCCAACTAATAACCTTTCCTTTTGGACAGAATTTAAGAAGACAGACAAGAGTATCCTGGTCAGCCCCACAGGCCTCTCCAGAGTGGCCTTTAACCCTGAGCAGAGGCCGCTGCACGGAGTGCTGAAGACGCCAACCAGCTCCCCCGCCAGCACTCCTACGTCAACCATGAAGCTACCGGCCACCACTCCGAAAAGAAGACCAAGGGCTGCGGACTTTTTCTGAGAGCCAGCGTCCCTTTTTAAAGACTGCTTTTATACTGGATGTTCTATAAATTATAACTTTTAAATGTGGGCTTTTTAATTATTTTACAAATCCCCATGAACGGGGCGAATGTTCCAGACCTGAGCTGCTGTCCCTGTCCCTCCTTGCCTGAGGTGTGTGCGGGCCATGGTTCTGGTCTAAGTCCATGCACACACTCACGAGGAGGACTAAGTGTTGTGGGTATAAGGAGCCCCTCTCCTCCGGGCCCCTTGCTGCACCTACCGCAGTCAGTGCCGTTCTGGTTACTTGTCTAAGTCTGTCCTTGTGAAAGCATGTCAGCTTCGGGCCCATTCTGTGGGCTTTTGGCTGTTTCTCTTGAAACAAATGAGCAATAGTGTAGCTTTTCTACGTGTGACCAGCACGGGATGGACAGGTGCAGGGTGGAGAAAAGCCACTCTGTCCATGAGGCTTTTTCTCCTTGGCCTGGCCTGTTCCTGTCCCTGTCTTCCTACCTCTATAGCAAGCCCAAAGTGTCTTTTCAGGAGGGCCAGTGCCCCCAGGCTGCTGCCCACATTATCACAGTTTCCCAGGCCTCGGGCATAGTTCTTAAGCTCAGTGAGTGAGCCCAGGGCCTCTCTGGCTGCACCTGCTTTTTTTTTTTTTTACCCAGTGTTGTCTGGACCCCAGGCTCTTGGCAGAATAGGAAGTTGGCCGCCCCGAAGTGCATGTGCTGGCAACTCTGTTCCCTAGAACACAAGCACCTGCATCTGCAGGTTTTCTACAACTCTTCAAGCTTTCATTAGTGCAGAATCCCGGGGAGATGCTCAGGCTTCCATTGAAATAAATCAGACTTCTTTTTCAGAGCAAAGCCTGCTTGGCAATTGGCCTTGTCTAAGGAAGAAGCTACCTTGGGTCTGAAGGGTGGTGCCTCAGGAAGGAGTACAGCCGGAGGCCCAGATCCTCCTGGTTTTGACTTGAGGCCCTGGCTCCCAAGCACTCAAAGTGCTATCAGTTTGCCCTATGCTCAGGGTATGCCCGGGTACCTCCTACTCTGTGCACCCTTGTGCAGAAGCCCCAGTAGAGGACGGCAGGTCACTACTGCAGGGATCGCAGAGTTGCTACGTCTGCCTCTGGCTTTACTCCTTCACACAGTCAAGGGGTCCACTTCCTGCTGTTGGACCAACTGACTCACAGATAACATTCCTGAGTGGAATGAAATGACCTTGTCTTTTGCCTGCTCAGTAATGAAGTATATCATTAGGCCATAAAAAATAGAGATATTATGCTGTTGTCAGAATAGGTCGTGTGCGGTGTAACTTGTGATGGCATGACCACAGTGTGCTGAGTTTGACAGTCATACTCAAAACAAAACCTGTGTAGAAAAGATTAAGGTTAAGGCAGCAACTGCCGTTAGCTTTTCATTTAAAAAGTTCATGTCCAATAATTTTTTTTTATTTTAAAGTTATGTTATATAGCCAAGTTTTGTGAAGCAGCATTTTCACGCTAGCTACCCATCCTCAGGGACCAGAGAGCATCCTGCAAGCACATGTAATTCCTGCCGAAATTACTCCCGGGGCAGAGGGCAGCCTCTGAGTGCTAGGTTTACAGGTGGGCACTGCTGTGCCAGGCCGAGATTTTTGGTTTTATTTCTTATGTGCACAACACAGGGAGGCTCTACCACATGAAGGAATACATTTAGAATGCCATCATTGTCCTTGATGTGTGTTATTTCCTCAAGTAAAATTGCCAGGGAGGCCAGAGAAGCAGATCTTAGTGCTGGCAACCCAAATAGCGCTTGGGAAGATGATGGTCTCGGTAGTGTAGATGTGGTCATTTTTACAGTTTAATTTCAAACTTACTTTTTTCTCCCAGCTCCCAACGAGGTCTCATGTATCCCATGTGGACCGTCCCACACTGGTGGTCGTCCTGCCTCAACCTCCCTAGTGCTGGGACACAGTCTCCTTTCCGAAATGAAGCACAGGGAGCCTGAGGGATCAGGAAGCGGTGGCCTCCCTGGGAAGTAGGTTTGTGTTCTCTCTGGATCACCAACTGCCCACAGTGTAGTTTGTTTACCATCAAATTGTATTGGTGTTTCCAGGGCTTGTCGGTACAAATCAAAGCCAAGAGCAATTAAAAGAAATATGTTTTTATCCTCAACTTTGTCTTTAATGTTGACTCGGTGTCTATCAATGTAGACCTGTCTGGAAACTATACCATGCCAGGGGCTGGAAAGTTCAGTCGTGTTTGAAGAGGACATAGCAGGTTCTTGTCCCTTTTTCCCCAGAGCTATTGGACTTCCTTGGGCCTCACTCAGGTTGATGCACTGGGACTGTCACAGCTCGCTGCCCTTCACTGTGTCTAAAGCAGGGGACCTGTGGCCTAGTACAACTGCCCAGTTCCACCTCAGAAGGAAAACGCGTGCACCCAGCCACCGTCCAGATGTTGTAAGATTGAAACTTACTTAACATCAGCCAGAAGAAAGTGACACATGTACAAGGGGGGTCCAGAAGGTTCTCAGTCAACCTCAGGGAGGATTATGGAGGCAGTAGAAATGGGAAGGCTCCTCCATGAGACAGCATCATAGGACAAAAACCATCCATTTGGACTTAGCATTGACATGTCTTTGATCCCAGAGCTTAGGAAACAAACCCAAGTTTGAGGCTAGCCTGGCCTACAAAGCAAGTTCCAGGACAACCAGAGCTGGTACACAGAGAAAACCACCCTGCAGCTGCTCTGATCACGAGACCCTGATGGCAGGGGAGTGGATTCTGATGGGTCTGCAGCTGAAAGATCCCGAGAGCTTGGGTGTGGCCAAAGCTCTATATAAGCTGCCCCTGAGGACAGCTTAAGTTAGCATTCTTGTATCAAGGATGACCCATGTCCCTGTGTCTCGGTCTGTGTGTGCGTGTGTTTTTAAATTTCCATCCTGGTTCTTGGCCTGTGTACCATTGCACATAAAGCAAATGCTGTGTTTTACACTTAGCTAGCTCTTACATCTTAAATAAACCCATTTGTACTAATCTGTGTATTAGCCACAGGGCTGTGGCTTACCAGAAAGGTTCCAGTAGCATTTGGCTGCTACATGCATCTCCTTGACTCCGCCTACTCTCTCTCTTCCAGTCTGGCTATATTCTGCCCTCCCATAGGCCAAAGCAGCTTTATTGATTAACCAATAAGAGCAACACATACAGAAGAACATCCCACATCAAAAAAATATTCATCATTGACTAGGGTGTAACTCAGTGATGGAGTGCTAGTCTGTGGAGCAGCCTTTAGATTAATTCCCTGTGCATGCACACACCCACACCCTCACCCTCACAAATGCCCAAGGGGGTTGTGGTTGTGCATCTTGAATTGGGAGTATGTGACACTCCCTTAGTCAAACTCAGCCTTAACTGTATAGAAGGGAGGAGCAGAGGAAGGAAGGACCCACTATAGAGAAAGCTAGGGCATACATTTGCCATGCTCTGTGTTGAGCTTTCTCTGCTGTGATATGCACTTGAGTGTGCCCAGACTGCTTTGGGACTCCTGAAGACCACAGACCAGATAGTGTATCCTCAGCCCCAAAGCAGGTTCTCTTTAGCCAGGAAGTATTACCTGCCCCGCCCCCTATTTGCCTTAGGACGTTCCTTGGTGGGTTAAATTGGTTTGTGGCATATTCTCCCCATATAATCGAGGCGAGTTTCATACTTAGACCCCTGTGCAGCCTCCAAAGTTTGGAAATGATAGCCATGGACCAAGGTTCCCAGACAACCTTTTGCTGAGTCTGACTGACTAGCACACTGGGTGGACTCTGGTCATGACCTTTCTGAGGCAAGTGTCTTGCTTATGGGCTGGTTACCATGGTGCCTGCAGCCTTAGCCTCCCAGTTTTCTCAGGATGCTAGTCTAGAAAAGGTCTTTACTTTTAGCTCTAGGTGAGGGAAGCTCCTAATACACAGACACACGGACAGACACACATACACACACACGGACACACACACACACACACACGGACACACACACCCTGCCAGCATCAGGCTGTGACTACAGAGAGCTGGAGAGGCAGCCCTGGCAGTTCACAGCGGCTCTTGGTGACACAGGCCAGCATGTTCTCTAGGAACACACCAAGGAGCCTACCCTCACCCAGTCAGGACACTGAGCCAGACACCATGGGGACACAGCACATCCCAGCAAGGCATCATTGCCACAGAGCTCCTGCAGCCTGAGAAGCGCATACTGGCAACTGACTTCTCTCTGTCTGAAGCTGCGGCCATAGCGAGATCCTCCGAGGTCAGGACAGCCTGAGGCTGCAGCCATGAGACTGGTTTA
>LOJH01029518.1:1373-14687 GCA_001685095.1 Ellobius talpinus
TATGTTGGTTTAGCTTAGCAGCCCAAACAATGAAATGTCTCTCTGTACTTAGCTCATTCATAGCTAAAATTTTTTAAAGAAATCACAGCAATATACATGATCTGACTCTACTTATTTTCCACATTTATGTGGCTTATTTTTCTTTACTCCTTTAATCTATGACTGTCTGTACTCTATCTCTTTAAAGACTTTACTTTTTAAAAATCATTTACTTTTTCATAACTATTTCTTTTTTCTCCCAGGCATTTAGAAGTCTTTTTTTTTTATCTGAATCTGCCTTTATTGTGCATCCATAATTTTTGACCAGGAGTGCTTTTTTTAATGCTAAGCAGGCATGACTAAGACCAACTTTGTGGTCCTGTTTGTTGGCTCTGCCCAGTCCAACATAGCAGAGGACTATCTGAGAGCCATGCACACTGCTCCAGCTCCAGGGTCACAGTGGGTCTATGTCATCATTAAGCAAATTGTAACATGCTGCTCACAGAACCCATTTAAGTGTTTGGCCTCTTGAAAGAGCCAGAGCTGGTTATGCAACTAGCACAAACCAGGAAGCCCTCCCCTAAAGAAGCCACACAGCTTTTGCTGCCAGTGCTGAGTCAAGAAGACCTTTCTTAAAGGAGCCATGGCACCCCTGCTCACCACCAGCAAACAGAGCACATCTGAAAAAATAAATATGGCTACTAAGAAGCTGCGCTAAACTCTGTTCTATATCTAGAATTCTAATTCAAGCTTTCTCAGGTTTTATGTGAGTATAGTCATCCCCATGCTGGGTGTCAATTTGTAGTAGAAGCTATTTGCTCATTTCCCGGCCACCCTGGCCCAAAATAATCACACAGAAACACTATTAATTAAAACACTGCTTGGCCTATTAGTCCAGGCTTCTTATTAACTAACCCTTACTTCTTAAATTAACCCATTTCTATTATTTCATATTTTTCCATGAGGCTCGTGCTTTACCAGAAAGATTCTGGCAGGCAGGCATTTTTCTCCTTCAGTGGCTACATGGCATCTCTCTGATTCTACCTTTTTTTCTTTTCTATCTCTGCTTGGAATTCCCAACTTGCTCTATTCCACACTGCCATAGGCCCAAAGCAGCTTCTTTATTAGCCAATGTGAATATAATAATATTCACAGTATACAGAGGGGAATCCCACATCACTCTTTTATGCAAATGAAAACAAACCATGCCCTCTTGGAGATTAGATTAAGGAAAGGCACCCTTTAGTGTATATAGCCTTGAAAACTGGAAGAAGCACCATTATTTGAAGAAGCATGCCTTCCTCTAAATGACTATGACTCTACAAAAAGCCCTGTACAGTGAGAAATCTATACAATTGAGCTTGGTGTCCCATGCTGTACACACTCCTTTAAATGGACCTGTGGACAATGTACTTTCTGAATTTCTCTACTGGTTCCACAAACAAACACTGATCTCAGAGAAACTATGGAGATTAGATTTTACATTAAAAAAAGTATCTTGGTAGTTGGTGGTATATACCTTTAATCCCAGAACACAGGAGGCAGAGGCAGGCAGATCTCTATGACTTCAAAGACAGCCTGGTCTACACAAGTGAGTTCTAGGATAACCAAAGCTACACAGAGAGACCTTGTCTTGAAAAAAAAAAAATAAAATAAACAAGAAGCAAACTTGTAAAGCATGAGTTTGCAAACCTGAGAAGTCATTTTGCATTTGTGGTGGGTAAGAAAAGCACCACAGTTTTCTAATGCTATAATGTTAAATTCTACAGCAGTTACAATAGCAGGAAGTTGAAACGCCCCAGCCATTAGTAACAGGAACAGGAGAGTGAGTGATATGTGGTGATCTCCAGCAGACTCAGTTAGTGCCTGGGATACAGCAGTGAGCAATAGCTCCCTCTTCCGTTTATGCTCAAATTCCCATGCAAGAAAACTACCTCTATGCAGTGACTGGACTTCTTCCCCATCTTTTTCTCAACTACTCCATTCCAGCTCCACTTGCCTAAAGAAAGCGCAGTCACCCACAATGCCACAGTGACATACTCTGTGGTCAGTTCTGCCTGACCTGATGTCAAAACAGCACATGATAGAGTCACTGGCCCTTCCTATTTCCTCCAATACCTTCCTTGTCAGCTTCTGCACACTCCAAAGTCCCTGCCTGCCTCACCTTCTTAGTTGCCATCCTTCTCTTGCTGACCTTCAAAGCAGTAGTATGCCCACCAGCCTTCTTCTGGGCTGTTTGCTCTTTGTCTGAATTTAAAAAAAACTATTGCATTCCTTTATTTATTAGTGGCCTTGCACACATAAGATGAGTGTTCTACCTGTAACTGAGCTTCACCCCAACCAGGCTCCATAGCTCTAAATAAGTCTCTCCATAGCCTTCTTTTGTATCTGCCTACTCAGCATCTCTTCTCATGTATCTATTAGGCATTTGGGGCTCAGTACAGTCAAAATGTTCCTGCAATAATCCAACTGTTACCAAGATGGCTTTCCTCTTAAAATACAGCAGCTCCATTCCTCCTCTTCTGAAGAGACAGCTCAGAGTCCTCTCTCCCTCTCACCAGCAAACTGACTCCACTTTTGAGGAATATCCTGAATCTGATGGCATCTTATAGTGCTCACTCCTACCCTCTCTCTATCAAGCCCATCCTTACTATCCTCCTCTATTGTCATCTGTTCTCCATTCCGCAGCCAGTTGGCAACCTCGAAACACCAACTGCTATTCTGCCTCTGCTCTGGTTACCATTTCAACAGTTTCCCAATCACACCACAACTACACAAGCACCGCCCCAGTTCTTTCACCTAAGCAGGGTCTGTGCACTGGCCCTTCCCTGAGCAGGAGTCTCCCCACTGCTTGGCCAGCTTGTCATTCAGATCGCATCACAGTGCCTCTTCAAGAACTGTCTCTGGCTGACCTGAAGTGATGTCCCTTCCCTGACTGCCCAGTCTCACTTTTTTCACGGCATCTAAATACCCTGACTCACAGCAAGAGTCCATGGTTAGCTGCTGAATGGGCATCGGGAACAAATGAAACTCACTTCCTGTCCATTGTAGACGTTTCTCTCCTGCATCAAGTGTTTCCTCCCAGAGAGTTCCTTCTGAGGCTGGCTCTTATGCTCTCCTGCTCCATGGCTTTCTTCTACCCCTGTTCCTCACTGAACCTCGCTAGTTCTACCCAGCCCAAGTTAACCTCTGGAGGGACTGAGAAATTTCCTCAGAATTGCCCTGACTCTGGAGCATAATGGAGAGCTTCAAAGTGCTGCTAAGTCTTCCTTTCAGGCTGATCGTCGTATTTCTTTCTCCAGACCTCCTCCTCCCCTGGCATCCTAACCTTTACTGCTGGAACTTCTGTCTACAGTCAGTCCTCTACGGAAACAACCCTCAGCTGAACAGACACATCCCATGAGCATCACAATGCCCTCCTGCTCCAGCCTGCACCAATGACTGGCCCACACGGATGAGGTTGCTCTCATTCTGACTCAGGTATTTTTGAGGAACTCCAATGGAGTCCAGCCACAGGAAAGGGTGTGGCTTTCTGATGCACGGAAGCATCTTTACAAACAAAGGAGTGCTTGCCCTGAGTCCTGAAGAAAGGTAGTTTAAGTGGTAAATAGTCAAAGACAGAACACAGGATCTGTAATGAAGGACACTGTGGAAGTGGATGATCAGGAACTGAAGAAGCACAGGGCCAACTGGGCAAGGCAAGGGCATTTCCCTGTGGGAGAGGGGAATGAAGTGATGATGGTACATGGTGAAAAACGAAGGTGTCATGGAGGTTGGTTGAGTCAATTGGCCTATGATAGCTCAACTGGCTAGTCAGTGTGGCACTGCGGGTTTCTGAGTGGCAAAGCATCATGTCTTGGTGTCATTGTACATGTTCTTCCCCTCTAGCCTTGTCTCTTCCCTTCAGATTATCTAGTACAAATGAGAACCACCGGCTTTTTACAGATCCTGCCTCCATGACTGACGTGATTGGTCTAAGTTTAGATACTTGATTTGGGTGTCAACCTGCACAGTCAGTGGAAGAACTTCTCTCCTCGATGGCAACCCAATGAAGCAGTGCCTGAACCGTAAGAGTTAGAGCCTTGTCCCTCTTTGCCGTCTGGTCTTCATACAGTGACCAACTTGTTCCCCACTTTAGCACTGACTATCTGGCACCCTCCTTCACACACACACACATGGGGGGTAGCACATGTTTTTCTGTGACAAATAATGAGATCCTATAACTGTATTAGTTCTTAAACAGTGCAGGAAGATACCATTAAAATGTAGGTGTGTGTGTATGTGTGCTCAAGAGAGACAGAGACACAGAGAGAGACAGAAACAGAGACACAGAGGGAGTTAGCTATAATAGTAAAGACATACACAAAGTTTAACTATATGTGTGTGCTTTTAACTGTTTGTTCCACTTTATGTGTGGCTGCATGTGTCTATACACCATATGCATGCAGTGCCCCTGGAGGCCATAAGAGGGCATCAGATCTCCTGATACCAACGTTGTGGTTGGGAGCTGTCTTGTGAGTGCTGAGGATTTAACCCAGGTCCTCTGGAAAAGCAATCAGTACTTTTTATCACTGAGCCATTACTCCAGTCCCAGGTGTGTACTTTATGTTAGAAAAAAAAGTTTACCTTTGTAGTGGTGTGAATGAGAATGGCTCCCATAGGCTCACACATTTGAATATGTGGTCCACAGTTAGTGAACCGACTTGGAAAGATTAAGGGGTTTGGCCTTCTTCAGGGAGGTGTCATTGAGAATGAGCTTTGAGGTTTCAGAAGCCCACATCATTCCCAGTTAGCTCTCTCTGCCTCCTGCTGTGGCTAGGATGTAAGCTCTCAGCTACTGCTCCAGCACTATGCCTGCCTGCCTGCTGTAGTGTTCCCGACCATGGTGGCAGTAGACTCACCCTCTGGAAGTATAAGCCTCCAACAAATTCTTTCTTCTATAAGCTGCCTTGGCCATGGTGTCTCTTCACATCAGCAGAAATGTAACTAAGGCCCTGATTTGATTTTCTAGTATTCCCACCCCACCATCAAGTCCCATCTGGAGCCAAGGATAGAAATCTAGACCACAACACATGGAGGTTTCCCAGCGGTGACACGGAGCAGTGCTCACCACCCCATGCTAAGTCTAGGAGACTTGGAAACTCAGTCCTAAATGGGATGTCTTCATTAAACCTCTCCCCCCATGGTTAAGGGAGCTGTGTGGAAGAGAAGGGGATGGAGAACACCAAGGAAACAAAGCCTTCTAGACACAGCAGGTCTGACAAATAAATGAACTCACAGAGAACGTGGCAGCACGCACAGGGTGTGCACAGGATCGAGCCACACAGGATCCCAGTCTAGATGGGGAAGTAGACAGGAGTTCCTATCCTTAGCCGAGAAACTATCTCCTACTGACAACCACTTGAAAAGGGAAACTTAGTTTTCTCCAATAGAACCTCACTGGGTATATTATCCACACTTAAAGGTAGGTCCCACACCTAGCAGTAGATGGCCAACAAGATGAACCCAGCAGTCTTTCTGGAGACTTTTTGTCTCATGCCATTTTGTGGGGACATTGCTTGCTTGTATATTATGGTTTCCAATTTTGCATTTTTATGGGGTGTGTATGTGTGTGTGCTGCCTTCTTCTTGTGCTTTTCCTATTTCTTTTTTCTGGTTTGTTTGTTTCTTTGTCATCTATTTGGTTTCTAAAGAGAAAAAAAGGAAAGGATGGGTTTGTGTAGTTGTGGAGGATCTGGGAGGAGCTGAGAGAGGGGAAAATGTGATTAGAATATATCGTATGAAGACAATTTATTTTCAATAACAAAGACTCTAGGACTGGCAGGGATGGGGCGTGCAGCTCCCTGGCAGAGTGCTTGTCCTCTTGCCACTGCTGATAGACACTGAAGAGACAGAGGCACAGATGGGTGAGCACTCACCAACATTCCCAAGTCACAGGGCCAGAATCTGAACCCAGGCAGCCTGGCTCTAGAGCCGTGCTCTCAAGCACTGTGTGACGCGTAAGAACTGTCCGCACTTCCTAAGGGGACATCACATCTGCTGTCTCCACACCATCAGATAAGGTTCATCTGGTCTTGTTCCCATAGTTCCTTCTCTGCAGGAGGAAGAGCCCCATCATAGAGTCTTCAGGCAGACTGGAAAATAAATAAATACCCTGCAGGAATCCTGGTGAAGGTAAGAGAGTCGGCTTCGAGGTCTGGGCGTGGAGTCAGAAGCAGTGTGGTGGGACCTTCCAGGGCAGACAGGAGATGGCATCACAGGATACCACCACTGCCACTCTGCCCCTGGAAGCCCAGGGCCCCTCATCACTCTCCCTGTGTGACATGATCAGCAGACATGTGTAAAGGGGGCATCTCAGCCACACACCAGGGCCACTGAGGATGTGGACAACTGAATGCTGGTTTCTGCTTTGGGGAGGCAATAGCCCAAACCTGAGACCTTTCAATGTAGATTGATTTTTAAAATATACTGAGAACAAGAAAGCTCATACATTGTTATTTATGTTTGTCCTAAATTAGGAACAATTGAAATGAACATATATCAGTGAGTTGTGGTACATTCATATCATTAAATAGTGTGTAGCAATGAAGTGAAATTGCCTATGTCAAATGTATTAGTGAAACATGAGTGAATCTTGAAAATATTTTGCCAAGAATAAAAGCCCAACAATAAACAGCACACAGTCTTCATCTGTTGCATAAAGAGGCTTTTTTAACAAGGGACGAGAGCAGCTTTTGTAGCAGAGAGAAGCTGTTTCAGATAACTTCAACTGTTCAAAATGCAGACAATATGAAGCTGTGGGGTGCCCAGCCCCAACTTATACACCTATAATGCAACCCATTACATTTTAATTTGAGCAGTTATATGTATGCATGTCTGCATGTATGTATGCATGTGCCTTTATTTTATGTGTATGAGTATTTTGGCTGCATGTATGTGCATAAGCTACATATGTATACTGTTCAAGGAAACCTGACAAAGCAATTAGATCTCCTGGAACTAGTTACAAAAAAATCTTTACTTCCTACTATGCTGGTAGTACTCTGTAAGCAGTGAGACATGTATCCTTCATTACATGTTGGAAGCCTACTGAGAGTAAACATACAGCAGTGAGCTACTGTGTGGTCGCTAGGAACTGAACACATGTCTTCTGAAGAGCAGCAAATTCTTATAACCATTGAACCATCTCTTCAGCCACACTCAAGGAGTTTTTAAAGTTCATTGGCAATCATAGAACTTAGACCATAAAAACAAGGAACTTGACTTTGGACATGAATGCTTCAAAGGAGAAGGTAGAGATGTAGAGACTAGAGTTTCTTAACTCTATATTGTTACAACTCCCAAGCCATGAGTTGTGGTATAAATGTAACCCTGTTTTGGGTGCAAATTCAATTGCCCGAACAATATCGGAATTAGTAAAACTTGGCTTACTTTAGGTTGAATCTCCACCAAGCTTGTGTGTGGTCCATTGTGGAAGTATAGAAATGAAAAAGCTATTGGGTTAGAGGAGAAATGTCATCATTGAAGTTATTAAAAACTGGTGGGAACAGTTTTCCAGTCAACAAAGACCAGGGAGCATAACATTTGAACTGAAAATCTGAGACTGAAGTCATCAGTGGACTATCAGGCCAGCAGGGAGGCAAAAGGTCAGAGGGCAGAAATTCACTGCCTTCAACACTTGTCTTTTTATTCTGATAGTAAGTTCATGACATTTGCTAATTCTACAAAGATCCTATGAAAGGGTATTGAATTGCACACCATTTTTATGTTAGGAGGATATTTATGACAAAGAGGTTGCAAAGGGTTTAGGAATCTAATGTTCTGGTTATATATCATTGTGTACACTCAAGAAAAAGTTAGTCAACATATGGCCATGTTACCACTTCTTTCAGGGCATGGATGTCAGGGTCACAGCCAGTGTGGCATGCAGGGTTCCCTGAGGACCCAGGATCAACAGCCATTGTCAGACTTTGGTAAAGAGAGGTCCATGTTGATCTTCAACAAGGTTTCCCAGCTCAGTTGTCTAAATTTTTTTGTCTTAACTCCAGAGTACCTGAAGATAAGAATATAGACTTTTGCTCCTCTCCTTTCCCCTTCCAGAAACCATGGGTTGCCAAATTAAAACAAAACAAAACAAAACAAAAAACAGAGACAAGAATGTCTCCCCCTGAGTTGTTGGTAAAGGATATCCCCAAACCCCCCTAAGCCAGTGGTTCTCAACTTGTGGGTTGTGACCCCTTTTGGAATCAAAGGGCCCTTTCACAGAGGTATTTGCATTCTAATTCATGACAGTAGCAAAACTATAGTCTTAACACAGCAATGAAAATAACTTTACGCTTGAGGGTCACCATAACTCAAGGAACTGTATTAAAGGGTCACAGCATCAGGAGGGCTGAGAGGCACTGCCCCAAACAATGCAAGCTCTTGCCATTACTCTTGATTGCCCACCAGAACTTGACGGTAAGACCCTACCGCTGAAGACAACAGATGCACTGCTCCTGGGGCACAGAGAAACAGGTATTGACCGGGAGTATTCCTCTTTGCTGGCTAGCTTTCATACTAATGGAAGGAAGGGAGTCACCAAGGGAGTCACCCAACTGTGAACCCTAAGAACTGAGTAATAAGTGACATGGATACATTAACGGCACCAGTGCCACGAAGGCAGCCAGCTGAGTTTTGTGTTGGGCTTAGGGCCTACTTTACAGGAAGAAACACCTCTTTGGTACCACCGATCAGGTCATGAACCCGTGGTTAGGAAGCTCACCGGCCCCAGGGGTGAGCTTACTGCCATCATTGTTCTAGATGGACCTAGTATCAAACTGACCTCTAAATTTGCATCTTCATACCAATAAATTAGTGCAGCTCTTGAACAGCGTAGAGAAGTTTCTTTATGCAGTGGGAAGTGACTAATAAAGAAACTCACAATTGCTCAAAGAACAGAGAATAAATGTCAGCGGACTGCTCAGCTACAAACAGGACGGCTATAGCAAACCCTCCTCCTGAAGAGCCAAGAACTAGCTAAGAAAGGGAGGCACAGAGAGACCCAAGAGTCAGAGCTAAGGGAGGACCAAAGCAAATTAGCATCTTCTAGACCCAGCAAGGCCACTGTACTTAGGAGCTCATGGTAGCTGTGGGCTGCACACGCTCAAACAAGGTGACATTCTAGCATGGGGTGGGAGGGGTTTTTGAGCCCCCAGTCAACTGAGAAACTATCAACAGCTGATGGCTTCATGGGAAGAGAGAGGTGGTTTCCTTTATGGGTCCTGGTTGATTGATCATTCTCCAGTAGACAGTCCAGGCCCAGAACATCACAAATTAGAGTTTATGGGTTATAGATTTTTTTAAAAAATTAAAGAAAGAAGGCACAAATTAAGGTGAATCTGAGAGGGGTTTGGGTGAATATAGTCAAAATACATTGTATGAAATGAATTAAAGTATTGTTAAATAGACCTCCAGCAAGAGAATAAAGGTAAATACCTACCAAACTTGGTCACATTAGTATATTAGGCCCCCAAATCGGTGTATTTATACCAACTAGATAATTAAACTGCTAGTCTCATCATTCACTTGAAAGGGGAGTTCTGAAGATACTGCTTCTGATACGCTGCCCAGGAAAGACGAGGTATGGGACTTCTATGGGTGTAAGGCAGAATTGTAAGGCTGTAGAAGACAAACCCAGACGGATCCCTCAGTCAGGAATCTAAGGACAAAGAACGAGACAGAGAAAAGCATTCTAGAAAATGTTGTTTGAGCAAAATCGCACCACAATGGAGCCAGTTGGGCTATGAAGGCACCACACCCAAAGCTGCGTGTGCTCCCTCTGTAAGGACTAGAGATGGTCGTGGTGCTAGCATGCAACATCCCTCTCAGACCTGAAAGCCAAGCAAGTCCACAGAGGGGCTCTGTTGTTTATCTGAAGTGAGACTAACAACTCTTTGAGTTAGCTCTTTGAACTGGTACCTCAGATTCCGAGGAAAAGGTGTCTACTGATTCCGTATCTGTACATCATACAGATAATTGATGAGGTTGATAAGTAACAAGTCTGTTAATTATTTATTATTGTTATCATTATCATCACTACTATCATTATTATCCCACTGACCTCATTGGATTTATAAAGATTGGACGCCTGTGAGCTTTCACTACAGGGCATGTAATAGCCACCACTATTCTACCCACAACCGCACATCCCAGCCGAAATTCCAAGAAATCCAATCTTGAAATTCTCCTGGACTCCACCCTCACTCGTACTCTACCAATCTGATGATAATGGGCAATAAACTGCATCAGTGAGACAGAGTCATTCAAAACAAGCTCGATTTCCTGGGAAGGGCCATCTGACATTGCCTGGCGCTGCCCTTTGAAACCAGGAGTACTGGCAGGCAGTTGGCACCTGGAGTGGGTTTCACTTTCTCTTTCAGGAGTCAAGAGCCGTATTTCATTCAAATGGCAGTCCTGTTCTCCAGTGCTGGGATGAGATGAGAATATGGCCCCCGCAACGCACGCTCATTTACAGAATGGTGGTCTCTGTATAGCAGCTGTCGCTGGGTCTCGACCCAGTCCATAAATTCTGTGATATTTCATTAAGAAGGCAGTGAGAACTGGAGAGATTGGGAGGGAAGACACTCTGAGAAATAGCGTGTCGGCGCTGTGCCACACACACGTTCTTCCCTTCATTCCCCTTTGTTTGCCTGGGTGTATGAGGCTGTGTGACTCTGACGGTGACAGCTCCTGCCACAACCACTGTTAATGACAAAACAGTCTCCTGATGGGCAAACAGAGGACCTCTTACTTGTATTTAATTTCAGATACAATCTGGTAAGCCCCGAGACTGTGGTGACAAGGAATCTGGTTTTCAGATTGCCACTATGGAAAACAAAATGTCTTAATGGTGTCATAAACTGATTTTAGCTAGTGTTCAGGGAAATCTGAACATTTGCTCTACATGGTTTGAGTATATCCCTCCAAAACGTGTGTGTTGGCATTTGCACCCCAGACAATGGAACTGAAAGGTTGGAACTGAAAGGCGGGTCTTTGGGGAGGTGAGTAAGTCATGAAGGTTCCTTCCTGCACTTTTGTCCCATCCTCCATGTGATGACCCAGAATCCATGTCTGCTAGAGGTAACAACAACAAGGTACCCATCCCTGAGAACAGAGAGCAGTGTCCCCCAGCTCCCACCCCCACCAGACACCAAACCCACCAGCACCTTTACTTTGGATGCCCCAACTTCCAGAGTGGGGAGAAAGCATTCTGTTTGGAATCTCTCCAGTCTATGTGCTTTGCTGTAACAGCAGGAATGAATGAAGCTGTATCCTAACTAACAATTATCCCACCCACAATCCTGTTTCTTCTGCTAAAAACTTGAATTTCATCTCCTGGTTTTCTGTCAATAACCCTCTAGTGCTACCATAGCTTGTCAGATTGTTGTGCGAATAAGGTTAAAATATTACAGGTCATCTTTCTTTCTGTCTGNTTTGAGATGAGGTTTCATGCAGCCCAGGATAATTTTGAACTTTGGATCAAACTCCGGGGTTACAGATACACACCATCATGCCCTGCAGGAGGGAGCTATTCTTTCTCTTTCTCTACCCTTTCTCATGTGTGTGTGTGTTGCATGCATGTATTGTACGCATGCTTATGAACATATATTCAAGTGTAGTTGGCTCTTTGTGTGCATGTGGAGGTCTGAGGTTTATTTTGGTGTCTTCCTCTATTGCTCTCCACCCTATTTTTTGAGACTTGATCATTCACTGGAGCGGGAACTTGCTGTTTGGACTATTCTGGCTGTCCAACAAACTGCAAGGGTCCGTCTGTCTCCACGCCCCATGCTGGTGTTACAGATGAGTGTGGCTGTGCCGTGTGACAGTTTTCCGTGTGACAGTTTTCCTTGTGACAGTTTGCTTTTATCAACTTGACATAAACTAGAGTCATCAGGTACTAAAGTACCTCAGACGATGAATTGCTACCACAGGAATTGCCCATGGGCATATCTGTGGGACATTTTCTTGCCACATCATCTAATGACTGATGTGAGAGGTTTTAACCTGTGGAGGTGCCACCCCTGGGCAGGTAGTCCCAAGTTATATAAGAAAGCAAGCTGAGGAAGCAATGAAGGGAAAGTCAGTAAGAAGCACCCGTCCTTGTCTCTGCTTCCATTCCTGCCTCCAGGTTCCTGCTTTGGTCTCAGTAGATGCCGGGCTGTGACCTGTAAACTGAAATACATCCTGTCTTCCCCAGGGTGGCTTTGGTTGGTCTTTTGTCACAGCGACAGAAAGTGAAGTAGGATGGCATGGAAGGGGACAGGAACTCAGGTCGTCATGTTTGTGCAGCCAGGTTTGTACACACTGAGTCTTCTCCACAACACAAGGATATACTTTTTTAAGAATAACAGGTAATATCGAAAATGCTTTGATGCCAAGATGTGGGGAAAACAGGCTTAGGAACTTCTTAGAAATGTAATATTAATTTTTCTATAATAGCATAGTAACATTACCCCTAGGGCATTTACCAATCTAAATTGTTAATATACCAAGAAAGAAGAGAACTAAGTCCTTTATCAAAGGCATTTCTTTGGTCATCTTTGATCTGGACCAACAGGTCAACGGGACCCTTCCTAAGCCACACCCAGCTCTAAACAATGAATCGTTCCATGTTCATCCTTAGGCCTGTGCCACGGGAATTTTTGTCAAAGCAATTGGAGCCAGCAACACTTATCTTTAGCCAGAGTTTTATTTCAAAAACTGTCAACATGTGGCCATATGTCATCTTATAGGGACATTTAGGAAGCCATTTAAAAGAGGTTCTCAAGGCATTTGCTTTCATTTCAATGATGATTTTTGAAATGAGAAAATTCAAGGACAATGTAGTAACTTTGACACTGTATCAAATCATTACTATATTTACTAAAATTTAAAGAATCTTCTCTTATTCTGAATTTCTGTCTTTTCTATTTCAGGAACTGAGATCATTTAGTATAAAACGCTAGTGATTATAGATAACAAGATTTAAGACAGCCTCAGTCTAAAATGAAGACTTGGCTGTTCTAGTCCTCCTCTGCTTTTCAACCTACATTAGAAAACAAAAGAACAGATCAAAAAGCAACAATAATCTACGTCTGTCAGCCTGTCTTCTTGTTCTGGTGGGAGCCATACTACACACATCTTTACCCTGATTTCCCAAAAGTGTCTCATACTTTTCATGCACCAGATTCTCAATAAATGCTTATCTTGGTGCCTATGAAGCAGCCTCCATTCACAATGTAAATATCTTCCAGAGAAATTATAGCAGTCTATTTCTCATGGCAACAATGTGTTTTGAGATTTGGTTATGACAGTA
>LOJH01029519.1:3582-13829 GCA_001685095.1 Ellobius talpinus
ATGATGATGATGATGATGATGATGATGATATTGGGGTAATGTTTCCACACGTGTATTTAAAGGAAGTTAAAATGCCTATTTCCTCAAATGTCTGCAGCTCTGTAATCTTCAGTAAGTACCCTGACCTCTCTGAGGTTGTTTCCCCATCTGTAAGTTGGATTTGGTAGAGAAAGGTGTTGTGAGACTCAGGGAATCTACATGAAAAGTCTGGAACAGAAACCTTAAAATGCCACGGGCTACCAGGGAAAGTCTCCATTAAACAGAGGATTTCCCTTTGCCCATAGACTTCAACTCCAGACACTTGTGCCCAGGGTCACAGGCTTCTTGTATGCAGCCAGTTTTTCCCAGGACCCTGCTCCAGGTAGAGCTCTGTGTCTTCCCATGGGTCTGATCTTCCTAGAATCCAGTGTGTGTAGTCATCTTTCCTGTCCCTTTGCTCCTGGCCAGTCCTCCCTGATCAGGGACCCCTCTTCCTCATAACAATATGAGCAACAGTGAGACTGAGCTGGGGAGGCATCAGTCTGAGGATATCTGTTCAACTTGGCGACAGCCTTTCCCACCTCACTGTGGCTTTTTCCAATAGTCTCAATAACCGGGGGGTGTGGGTGGTGCTGCCAGTCTCCGGCCCGTTCAGCTAGGCTCCAGCAGGTGCTGGGGAGCTCCCTCTGTGCAGATGGACCTAATCTCCTTACATCCTCCATTGTGGGCATGTCTGCCGTCTGCACCGGTAGTAGAGGGAGCTGCTTGCGCTAAGGGTCAGGGTTCCTCAACCATGGCCAACAACCATGTGCTGGCTCCCCCTGCTACATCGCCCTCACCTCTGGTACATTCTGCTGTCCTGGAAGCCATTGCCTCTGTCCCAAAGGTGTCTGTGAAGAGATCCTGGTGGGGCCACACCACGGATTATCAGTTCTCCTTGGAGAAGCCCTGACTCTGGAGTGTATACAGACCCTGAACATGGTGCGTGTGTGTTTTATGTGCAACTGTATATGTCAGTGTATGCATGTGCCTGCATACATGTCCATTTTATGTGTACACATGCATTATACATTTGTACTGGTGTGTGTACACACATGCATGCACATTTGCATGTGCCCCTTTGTGTGTGCTCTCTGTTCGTGTGTATATATGTTTTCTGTTTATAGGTATGTGACCTTTGTGCATGTGTGGATAACTTCTATAAATGAGTGTGCTCTCTCTACATGTGTGTATTGTCTATGCATATATGTGCTTTCTGTGCCGATGGATGTGTTCTCTGTTAATATCTGTGCACTTCATGCATGTGTGTGTCCTCTGTACACATGTGGGTACCCTGTAAGCATACGTGTGTGCTAATTGTGTGTGTTTGTTCTCTGTGCATGTGTCTGTTCTCTCTGACTGTATATACCCTATTGATGTGTGTGTGCAATATGTGTATGTGCGTGCCCTTTGTAAACGTGTGGGTACCCTCTATGCATATATGTGTGCTCTGCTCTCTCTGTGTGTACATATCTCTGGATGTGTATTCTCTGAGCATATGTGTGTTCTCTATGCATATGTGTGTTCTCTGTGCATGTGTATCTGTGGTTCTGACAGAAACTTCTGAATGGTGATGCTGTTCAGAATCAACTCTTCTTCCACCTTTTCCTTATATGCATGGCCCAGGCTCCTGTTCTAGAATCATATGGTGATGTGTAACCCTTACAAAGAAAAGAAATTCAGACCCTTAAGTTTCACTGATTAGCAGGATGTAAGGTCTGCCTCTTCTCACTCCTACACAATAAACATTAGTGTACAGGGCCCAACATAGTTTGGATGGTGATTGGCCAAAGGAACCAGTACTGTTCATTGAAGGAATTGAGTGGGATTTAGGTTTGGCACTCCTAGTCCCTGACAATCCCTGTGTCAGGCAGCATTCCAGTGGTGCCCATGGAAGAAGAAGGGTCTGAGTCAGGCTCTCCCCTAGAATGGAGCCTAGGGTTTGAGTTGCTAAGAGTCTCCAGAAGCACTGGTCCCTAGTCTGGGTCCCACACAGTGACAAGGAACCCAGGACTCACCTTTCCTGGGCCTCTCTCCAGGTCCCATTGTTCCCTCTCTGCCCTGCTGGGCTCCATCCGGTGGAGCAGGAGGAACCCAGAGAGAGGAACAGGAGAGGCTCTGGGTAAATAATGCGGAGAAAGCTGCTGATTGGCTTCGGGAGGCGGACACTTTGTCTACATAAATGGCAATCGCATCCTCTGTGCCTTTTAACTGTCACCAAGGAGAGAGAGAGAGCAAGAGAGCGAATAGAGAGGAGGCGACTCCAGCTGCCTGTGAGTACAGCCCTTTGTCTACATGGCTCAGGGTCAGACCCCAGCACCCACTTCTGCCAGACAACGACCCTGGGGCCGGAGTGGGCATCTCTGGTTGATTTTGGTCATGGTGTCTTTCTAGGGACAGAGATACTGCTGGCTGAGAAGGCTTAGGCATCTGACATCACAGGTGGCAGGACTGCTAAGGGAACTTTCTGCTAAGGGTACCAGCCTCTGCCTGCCTATTTGGAATCATTTCTATATGAGTCCAGCAGAGAATTGGAACTTCTGGTGGCTTTTTAGCCCTTGTTATCTGAACTATTGTAGCAAGTTAGTGGACTGGTTTTCAGGAGACTCCTATACCTGTGGGATGGAAGTGAGGAGGCAGCTTTGGGGTCACAGACCTGAGTGTGCTTTGCTGGTGAAGGAGAACTAACAACAGCCTCCCACAAAGTTGCAGTAACCTTGCTCTTAAAGGGCTGGGCACACAATGGACACACAGTATCTGGGAGCTCTGTTGTAAATGAGCAAGGCGACCACGCTGGAAAGGTGCATCCTCTCTGCCCTCTGCATCCTCTTAGCTCCAGTTTCCAAGGCAACTTCAGCCAAGGTACCTGGTTTTTTCTTCTTGCTTGCCTTTTTGTTTTTCCCCCCTCAAAGGCTTCCAGTTCTGCTCCTTATACACAAGTTCTTACTTGGAAACACCATGTTTCCCCTCCACAACAGGATCAAAGCAAAAGTGACAATCTCAGGAAAGCTGGCCGCTTTTGGAACTTTCAGGGGTGCCAGAGGGAAACAGACTTCATTCGGGGTCACCCCAAGCTCGGCCACAGCCTGCAGAGTCCTGGATCAGGATATCCCAGGACAATGAAGAACTAACCAGGGAGGGGTATCTGGATGTCCGCAGAGAGATAAGACCTTGTCCTCTGTGACAGCATCCTTTCCTCTCCCCTGGGCACATGGTGAGTGGGCCTCCACACAGGGGCTGTGCTAATAAGATAAAGAAAATGAAATTCGTCTCTAAGCCTCCACACAGCCAAAGAAATGTCCAGGGATCTGCTTCCATCTTTTTCCTGCTCTACCATGAAGGCTCTACCCTGAACTTTTACAAACTCATCTTAGGTCTGGTGTTAAGTTTAAGGAAGTGTCGGGGAAGCAATGCTCACTGGCATTTTAGAACAATCCTAATGTTCTCTCTCATTGATAGGCACTTTGACAGGAAGACCCTCAGGGGGCACAGATGTACCTCTAAAGCAAATAGAGCAAGTTCATAAGGAAGGTTAAAATTCCACTGCCTGAATGACATGAAGTGGGAAGGAACTGGGTTTGCCTTGCTACTGGGCTAGGTCCATGTGTGCAAGCCCCCTTTGATCTGTGCAGGTGTAGGCAAGCCAGCTGCTGTCTTACTTCTGAAGGGGAGGTAATGTCAGTGTTCTGTAGAGCCCTGTGCAAATGGAGGGAATGAAGGACAACAGGGTTAGTCCAGCCCGTTCCCATGGAGATGCACCCAGGAGGGTGGGCAGCGTGGTGACTCAGCCCTCTTGCTGAAGCTACTCTTCTGATCTCCAATGTGTGGGGAGAAGCAGAACCCTAGTGGCATAGGCAGGACCCCCGCAGTTGCACTTGGGGTCAGTCCTGGCAGGAGAGACCTTGTTGGGGTCCACCTGTGCTTCTCAGCCTTCAGGGAATGTGGACCATCCAGACCAAGGGCTGACAGGGAAGAGGCTGGTTTCAGAAGGCAAGAGGACAGCACCCTCCTGCTGGCTGTGTGACTCTGGCAATAGCAGTAGTAATAATCCTCACCTTTCAGGGTTACTGGGTATTAAATAAGAAACTGTGAATACCGTGCGCTTAGCAGAAGGTTAAGAAATACTGACTTGTTTGGTTTCTCGGACAATAGAATGTGACAACCAAATGTCAATGTATTCCCAGAACTGAATGTGGGAGAGCCTGAAATACAGGGTTCTTAGCAACACAGTGACAGGCCAGCAAGTGTGCAATACAAGGGATAATGAGGGACTGAGAAGTCAGTGTTTACCACTGACCTCATTCGTGAGAGAAAATTGAGACTACCAGAAGCGGGTATCAAAGGGCACCAAATAGACTCACAATGCCAGGTGTCTGTGTTTGCAAAGACAATAAACCAATATGAGACAATTACCAAGAGGCAGTCACTGGAACACGGTCAGAGGAGTCTCTGGCCTATAGAAAAGACAAGTGGCCTGTGATCTTTCATTGACAACTGATGTGACTTCAAGGTCAAAAGCAAAAAAAAGGGGGGGACGAATCGAGGGGAAAACACAGAGTGGGGGAGGAACATTCCTTCTGCAAAGAACTCTTGGGGGTGCTGTCAAATAAAGCAGGAGCAGAGGAGGGAGTTTTCAATGAAGATCACCTGATGCTTCTTGGGTAAATCTTAAAAAGTAGCTCACATGAGTAAAAGCAGGAAGACTTCGATGTTTTTATTTGAAATTTGGGTGGATGAGAAAAGCTAATTGAGATGCATGTTTGGATTGTTCTTATGTAGAGCTAAGCTTTCTGTGGTGTTATTGGTTTCCTAGGAAAAATTAAGTAATATGCAAAAGGAATTGTACAACTCACACCCGTTTCATGCATGGCAGGAGCTCAAATCCTTCCGGGACACCCTTGATGGTGTCACCTGCCCCGCAGTGCTTCAGTCGCAGTCCCATCCCTTACATCAGGTGCCTTCTGGTCAGTGGGAATGAATGAGAGTAAAGGAACGTTGAGGTCTCAGTTTTGGTTGTGTTCTGTTTTTGCACACCGACATGTGGAGAAAGCAAATTGTAAAGTGCAAAAAAATGCAAAAGAAAAAAAAAGGTTGTGTCTTTGTCCCCAATAGTCTCTTTTTTTTTCTTTTAAAGTCACAAATGCGATGAATTTTTCTAGTTTTCTCTAGCTTGCATTGCACAGTATGGTGACGGAGATATGATTAGAAACAGTATTGCCCTGTGAGAACATGGCTGAAAATCATTAAACTCCATGCATTGTCAGTCAGGAAAATGCTTAGATGCAGCATGGTTGTTATGAAACAGGAAATGAGAAAGAAACAGTGGCCCTTGTCATGTCTGCAGAAGGGCACACTGGTAGGCTTTGAGCATCTTGTGCCATCATTATAGTTCTGTGTGGAGTTGGGAGTGTGGATGTTTCTCAGATTGGAAGCAGAGTTCAAAGGAGTGTGACCTATATTGTTCGTGTGCCTATGTTCAAGTTTTACCGTAGTACCTGATGATATTAGGAAGTGAAGCCTTAGGCACCCTGGTCAAAAGGACACAGTCTGGAAGATGGCAAGGACACCCTTGCAGAGGTCCTAAAGTGAGCCCCTGTTCCTTTGTCCAAGGACATTGCAAGAAGTCAGCAGTGTGAACCCGGGAGAGGTACCTCACCAGAAAGCAAACATGATTTCAGAATCCTAGCTTCTGCAACTTTGCCAAACCACTGTTTGTGGAGTGCAAGCCACCTGGTTTGCCATGTCTTCTGCAATAGTACAAATGGACCCAAGTGAGGGCCTGACCATGGTTACATTTCAATGAGTGCTACCCAAGCCCACGAACTTCTTCCTTCCCTTTGTGATGAGCATGGCCTCTCACCAACTAAGATGCCTTGGAAGCTGCTATGCTAGGTGCCCCGAGAGGCATTTGGGGATCATGACTGTCCCTGAGGCTCAGGAAATGGTTGGGCTTCTAGTTCTGATGTTCTTTTAGGTCACTTTTCTAGGGATTGTTAAGTAAGGGGCATTTGCAACAGCTGCTAGGATGCTCTGGGTTTGAGTCCAGTCGTAGCAAGAGTTCAGCTGAAACATGACCTTGCTAGCAGTCAGCCTCTCCGTGCCTCACCCTTACTTGTTAAGAATCCTGACAAAACTCTCTGCTACAGTGGAACGTCCACCCAATATCCACTTGTTGTGCTGGACCCCAGAGTGGAATTCTTGGCAGGTGACAAGACCTCTAGTGGGCGGTCCTTAGGTCACTGGGAATCACGCCTGTGAAGGAGACTGTGGGATGATGGTTTCTTCTTCCCTCTTTGCTTCCTACATCACCAGTGGACAGAAACACAGGTCACTCACAGAAAGACCCAAACCAGCAGAGACTTGAGCTCTACACTCTGGCTCCATATTCCCCTGCTCTGACTTTTAGAACATCTGTAGTTAGTGAAGCTCTCTTCTCAAGACTGGGAAGAAAATGATGGCTGTAGAACAGCAGGCTTTCCGTCCCATAAAGGGAAGTTTGTGAGCTGTAGGGCAGAAACGCAGTGAGATAACGTGAGAGAGTGGCCTCTAAAGCCAGAAGGCAAGGCACTTCTGCTCGGTGATTTTCCCTTGACTTAAAACACTAGAACACCCAACTTTGTGTCTAGTGTATTGTATAATAGGCTGTGGTCTGTGAACTTGGGAAGTGGAGGCAGGAAGATCAGAAGTACAAGGTCAACCCTGGGCTACGTAAGTGAGTCCCTATCTAGCCTGGGATGCAGAAGGTAAGGGGAAAGGAGAGGAGAGGAGGGGAAGGTAGGGGAGGAGAGGAGAGAATAGGAGAGGAAAGGGGAGGGGAGAGGAGAGGAGGGGAAGAGGAGGGGAGGGAAAGAGAGAGGAAGGGAAGGAAGGAAAGGAGAGGGGAGGGGAGAGGAGAGGGGAGGAAAGCATTCTCACATGTCCCCCCTTCCTCTGCACAATACTTGCCTGATTACTAATAAAAGTTTTTTCCTGAGTGTGGACTGTGCAGTCTTTTCATCCTGCCGACGGCTCTCCTGGTGGTGCTTTCATGCCTGTTTGCCTTTGCAGGAGCTGACAGGAAACCTTAGAAAGGTTGAAGGTTGAAGGCTCCATGGTAACTAAAGAAGTACCCTTGACCTTGGGTCGCCTGACACTGGCGCATACCAAGGCTGCTCTTGAGCCAGTTTTGACTATTCCTGTGCAACGCATTCACTAGTGAAAAAAATCACCAAAAGTTCCTTTAGAAACATGCCACTTCGCCAGCATCTTAAGAGTTGAAAAAGGCTCAGGGGATGTGGCGTTTTGTTGCTGTTGTGAGGTGAAGTGTCAGATAGTCATTCTTCAGATTGTTAGAGATTTCTCGTGGCTAGAAACTTTGTTATGGTCTTGGGTAGAAGTGTGGAAAATGTGAAATGCTAGGCAAGACTATGTACGCATGGGTGCTCGGAACTCTGCTGTCCTTGCCTGAACACACAGGAGCTCGCTCCTTGGAATACACCGTAGTAGGACGTGAGCTTCAGGTTTGCAGCCAAAATTCATCACCGAGGTCCCATGGAAGCAGAATTCCTATGCTATCCCCGACAACTTGTAAGAATGTCAGCAGGGGCCTGGACGGAGCTCTGAGAAAATGGCTATGGCAGAGAACTCCAGTAAGTGCAGTTGCAGAGAGTAGAGACTCTATAGCCTGGGCATGGTGAAAATTATTCAAATTGAAGGCCAGATGAGGCTGTGGTTGTGGACCTCACTTCAGTAGCTATGACTCTCTCTACCAGAGATGTGGTGACCTGGTGTTGAAGTTGTCACAAAAGCAGGGTAGGATCCAATATAGAATAGAACAGAAATAAAATATTTAGAAGGCCAAACCGATTCATTCATTTATTTATTCATTCATTCTCATTCACCAAAGGGCAGTGGTAGAACGGCAAATTACAACAATAATAATAACTTCTTAATGGAGGGTTGACTAGGGGGCCTGCGAGAGTTCAGGGGGAGTTCATATATCCCTGACACCCGTGGGTATAGAGTTGTGTTGACTGTCACTGATATAATAAAACACACAGGGAGGTGGCCGGCTCACCACACATGCACCAATGATGACAGGGGCTCCATGCAAAACCCATGCAGTGCAGCTGCTGCTGAGACAGATCAGGTTGTGTCAACAGAAAGCCTTTCAGGGGTCTGGAGAAGCATAGGCCGTTGCCCTTATCACAGCCTACATCTTCCAGCTAATATTTGCCCAACTTGGAGCCATGAATATCAGACAGCTCCAAAATGAGCATGAGAGTCTCTTGAGGCTGTGCCCTAAGTACCTTCTGTAAAGGTTTCAGTGGGAAATAATCTTCAAATAAATGACAAGATGGTTTGAAAAGAATAACCAGGTATTATATTACAGTTTGACTAGGAATATTTCCTTTCATAGTGAGTTGGGGTGTGCTTGTTTGTTTTCTCCCTGGCACATCTTATTCCCAGTAGAAAGGCTCGGCTGCTGCCTTTCTGAGAGGCTGAGGGGCTCTCGCGACTTTGTATGGCTTCTCTTTTTGAGACTTCAGCTTCCTGCAACACATGCACCCCTCTTGGTAGGACAGAGACTGCAAAAAATGGTCCTTTTTAGGCGATTATAAAAATCACATGCAAGGTCTAAATCATAAAGGGAAACGTGAGATTTTGCCATAAAAAATTAAAGCTCTTATAAGGCCTCTTTATTCTGACTCTTGGAAGTCATCATCCCAAATTAGAGCAGGCCTAAAGGAGGAAAATGTCATAAAACATATCACAGATATGAAGGTAGAAGTTTTAATATGTTAGGATCCTTGCAATTAAATAAAAAATAGCTAATATCCATGTGGAAAAAATATAATGAATAAGCAATTCATAAATGAAGAAATCCAAACGTCAAAGAAACATCAGAACACTATTTGATTTTAATAGTCAACATTAAAAGAGAGCCATTCATGGTTATGAGACGGGTAAAGTTTAAAATTAACCTCAGAGACTGTACCGCACACCCCATTAGAAGAGTAACTTGATAAAGCCATGTGTTCAGAGAAATTTGGCAGTATAATTTAAAAACACTAAAGCCATATATCTCTAGAAAAATCTGTCCTAAAGAAATGATTTAAAAAAATAAATGTTTTCTACTTTTAGAATTTTCTAACGTAAAACAAAAATGTGCAGGAGCAGAGAAGCAGAGGTACGATTTGGAATCGTAAGGAAAAGCTACGACAGTAGTTGCCTGTCATTCACAGAGAGATACAGTTCAAGACCTCCGGGGGCTACCCAAAACTCAGGACAGAAATGTATCCTGTGCACACACACCTGGGATGAAGCTCATTTAATAAATGAGGCACAGAAATAAGTTAAGGGTACCTAATTTGCAACAAAGCAGCTACTGTGTTAGTGCGAGGCTCACTTGAATGAATGAACTGCTATGTTGTGACAGTCAGTCTGATAACTACTAAGCGGCTAACAGGCTGGTAGTATATGCAGTGGAGAAACACTGTGTTAAGGGATGGTTCCTGTGCTGAGTGACATGGAGCAGGAAGGCCCAGATGCCATCCCGTTATTCAGAACGATGTACAGTTTTAAAATTTCACCAATTTTTCATTTAATGTTTTCGGATTGCAGTTGACTTCAAGTAACTGAAACCTCAGAAAATGAAAAGGCAAACAATGGGGCTCTACTATGGCTGACAATTCCTGAGTAATTATTTTGTACCACTGTTCAAAGCTATTGCTATGTGTTTGTTGAATATTCACAATGAAATTCTTATGGCGGTACTATCATTATCTTAATTTTTGTTTTCAGTTAAGGAAAACAGGGGTTAGTGTTCTGGTGGAGGCTCCACCTCAAGTCCCCTCTCCCTTGGAGTTGACTCAGTCCAGACTCCACCCCGGAGAAAGCCCGCCAAATGATGACCCCTCCCCAGAGATGCTCAAGACCACACCCGCAGGGTATTTAAACTGCCTCCCAGAGAACAAACACGTGGTTTTCTGATTTTCCTTTCCCATCTCCTCTCTGGGGAGCTGGAAAGCCATCCGGGAGCATTTGTATTCATTAAACCTGGACTTTTTCTAATTCGGTTTGATTTGGTCTGATTTGGATTATTGCGTCAGCAGAAAGGCTTATTGGGGCACAGAAATTTTTCATTTAGTGCGTCAGCAACTTATGTAGTGTGTTAGTGTATAGCCAAGTGTATAGCCTGAGTCTGAGCAAGTCAGCCCTTAACCCTGAGCATCAACCCCGAAACCCCC
>LOJH01029520.1:0-16174 GCA_001685095.1 Ellobius talpinus
GAGAGGGGAGAGAGAGGAGAGAGAGAGAGGAGAGAGAGAGACAGAGGAGAGAGAGACAGAGGAGAGAGAGACAGAGACAGAGATAGAGGAGAGAGAGACAGAGAGAGGAGAGAGAGAGGAGAGGAGAGAGGAGAGAGAGGAGAGAGAGAGAGGAGAGAGAGAGGAGAGAAAGAGACAGAGAGAGGAGAGAGAGAGGAGAGAGAGACACAGAGAGAGACAGAGAGAAGAGAGAGACAGAGAGAGGAGAGAGAGAGGAGAGAGAGACAGGAGAGAGGGAGGGAGAGAGAGAGAGAGAGAGAGGAGGCTAACAAGAGGAATTCCAAAGAGGAAACACACAGGCTAGCAGTGTATGCCACACAGGTTGGCCTCCTGTCCGAAAGCCTCCAGCTTGCTCACACGCACCAGGATGTGGCTCCCTCTTTCCTAGTGCAGAGAGAACTATGCTGGGAGCTCAGGAAGACTAGGAGAGCCTTTGCACATGGAGCCCTGGGGAGGGGAACACAGCACAACGTTCAGCCATGTATACCCAAGCTATAGCCAGGCTCTACCACTTCTCTGCTGCGCATCCTGGGGAGAAGCAGCTAGCCTCTCTGGGCTTATTCTCCCCTCTGTAAAATGGGATATATTAACAGTAGCCACCGCCAGCTGTTTGGATGGCCGAGGGATAGGATGAGGCCAACACAGGGCCTGACACAATCAAGCCCTCCGTCAACGTCAGAAAGAATTATGAATTCTTCCTCTTCCAGAAAATGGAAAAGGAAAAAAAAACGTGACTCTGGGCTGATAGAAAGTAGGAGCCCTGCCTCTCCTTAAGACCCAGCTTCATGGTCACCCCCTCTCAAGAGTCTCTTTTCCCAGGAATTGGGGTGCCTGCTGTTGCCACCCCTCACTCTTGAAGCATTCAAAGAGAGATCCAAGTAGTGGGTGTGGGCTCCTTAGTGACGTTCAGTGTCCCTTGCTACAAAGTGGGGGGGGCAGAAACCCTGATGGGTGGTTATCAGTGGGGGGTGGGGTGAACAGCTCTGCTGTTATGTGCAGGTTTCTGTGCCCCCCTTACTTCCCCTAGGCTGGCTGGTTTTTCTCTGAACGACAAGCCAAAGCTCTCCCAGCCTATGGGCACTGGCAACTCAGAGGTTTAGGTTCCTCTTTGGGGTTTTCTTTTAAGTCTGGGAAAGGCATTTTTGGCACAAGGCTCAGACTTACGTGTGGGCGGAGAGGGTAGATTCGTATAAGTTACGATTTTCGAGATTGCCATGGTCAGCCCCACCCACCCAGACAACTTCCAGTGGAAAATCAGAGAGTCCACGGGAATCTTGACCCCTGCCAGGGTGCCACCGCCGTGGGACTGTAAGTGGGCTCCTTCTTGCCTCCCAACTGCACATCTGTGGGTCATCCAGCCCCTTCGCTTCTGTTGAGAAGAGGGGAGTGGCTGGTAACAGGGTCAGAAGGTGTTGGGGGCCCTTGGAGACCCTGAAGGGGAGGAAGAAGGTGAAGGGAAGGGGCAGAGGAGAGGAATGTATCCTTAGTGACACACATTTGCCCCAAACCCACCTCACAAGGGGAGGAGGGTGTACAGGTAGCTGCCCCAAAATGGCCCCTCTGAGGACCTCTTCCAGGGCTCTCTCAGGTGCTGGCCTTGCCCACCCAGCCCTGGAGGCCTCGGGACCTGCTGAGTTGCTACCAGTGCTCCAGATCCTGGTTGTCTTAGCAAGAGGTGCAGGTCCTGGGCAGGTAGGAGCAGAATTTCAGGTGGGTTCATAGGGCCCTTGGGCAAACCCTGATTACCCCTGGCCAGGTTCTCTTCTCTACAAGAAGCCAAACAAGGACACCTTCAGGCAAAGAATAAACAGAATTAAATACCGACTGTAGCTCAGGCCACTGGGAGTGAGTGGAGCCAGAGGGGCTCAGAGGCTTTATGGGAAATTCTCTAAGCGGTTGCACTTTTTAGGCCTCTCAGCATGGAGCCTGGGGTACTTAAAGATGTAGGAAGAAAAAAAACTGTTTTGTCTTTTTAAAGAAAGAAAGCAGAAGAGGGGTTTTGCCCTTCCTCTTGGGAGCAGGGATTGAAGGACACTCACCCTCTGTGCTTCTCCTCGTATCTCCATGTCTATCTTTACCACCTCAGCTCTGGCCTGTTAGGTAGCAGAGACAGGGTCTCCCTTGGTTTTAGGTGGAACTTTGCATACAACAGACCCTCAGGCCCTGCTTGCATCTGAGGCCCTGCTTGCATCTGAGGTATGGGCCCTGTAGCTCCCTGGGAGAGGCAGCCTGGTTTCCCAGCATCTCCCTCTCCTCTACTGTGTGTCTGACCCCTCTGGTGTCCATTAATTGAACACCTGCTGCAGTGGCTCTCAAGCTTCCCAATGCTGCGACCCTTTAATACAGCTCCTCACATTGTGGTGAGCTCAACCATAAAATTATTTATTGCTACCTCATAACTAGTTTTGCTACTGTTATGAATCATAAATTTCAGATACACAGGATATCTGACATATGACCCCTCTAGGGGCCATGACCCCCAGATTGAGAACCACTGACCTACTGCATGCAAGCATGCAAGAGTGAACCCAACAGGCGACTGTGCTTGCCCTCCTGGACCTGGTATCCACCCCTCCCCACACACATACACCCAGTTTATAGATGGGAGAAGTGAGTTCTGGGGCCCTGAGAGCTGCTACATCCCTCAGTCAGCCTCCCGGGGGGCCTCTATAGATGTTTATGAGCACACTGAGTCCACACTGCCATGGAGGGGGCATCATGAGTTTGTCTACAGAAGTGAAAATGCACCCAGACTCAGGGAGTCTGAAGAAGAAGAGAGTGAAGGTGACAGGTGTTGCCTCTGTTGCCAGGCACTGCGAAGGTTCTGTCACGGTCAGGTCTCACTCTCACTTATTCTCCACAATAATCCATGCAGTGTGAAGCATTGTTGCGACTGTCGCCATTTTACAGTTGAAAAACTGAGGCCCAGCAAGAGGTCTGTGCCTAGTGAATGTCACAGTTGTGAGCTATCAGAGTCACCTCCTATCTGGAGTGTGTCTCCTCTTCCTCGAGGCTCAAATGTACCACCTCCCCAGAATTCTCCCTGAATGTCCCCAGCCCTGTTCCAAGAATTCCCGAATGTTTCTGAGGAAGGTGGAGTCTGAACTGGAACCACCATAGGCGGCTCTGGGGGCTAGAAAACGCTGGTGGCTCACTTGGAGTTGGCCGAATGAAAAGGATCATACAGAGAAATTCCTAGAGATGGGGGCTTGTGTGTCCTAAGGAGGGGACACAGAGGGGAGCATGGAAAGAGACAGCCAGACATGAGAGTTGGGCATGACTTCTAGGTAGGTGGAGTCCAGGCCGAGCGCAGGCTGGGCAGAGATGGCTGCCCCACATCCCGTGACACACAGGCAGCTCTGTGAAATAGGCCAGCGCAGATGCACGCGCATATGTGCGTGTGTGCATGAGTGTGGCGAGACCACAGGCCTCCCGAGCTACTCGCAGCCCTATTTTTATCCCTCTCTAGACACACAGACATATAACCAACCAGGGCGCACTGCTTCTCTGACACAAAGACTGTGCCTGCCAGGGATGCCCGAGTCTGTTCTGTCCAGGACAAGGGCAAAGACCTATCCCAGGGACACCCCAGGGACCTGGGCAGGTAGTGGTATTTTCAGGGTGCAGGACTGCAGGACATGTGTTCAAAGTTGTATGTATTTTGGGATAGGAATAGGGAGATAGCCCAGTAACAGAGTCCCTGCTACAGAAGCTCATGTGAGGATCTGAGTTCGGATCCCCAGAATCCACAAAGCCAGGCACACTTGTACACAGCTGTAAGACCAGAGCCTCTACAGCACGATGGGAGGTGGAGAGAAGAGGATGCTAGGGCTCACAGCTACTTAGCCTGGCCTGCACAGCAGAACAAGGATCATGTCTCAAACTAAGCGGTTGAAGACCAACACCCTACACACTCTACACACACACACGGTGACACACACACCATGTGACTTACACACACACTCTGTGACAAACACACACACATGCACACATGACACATACTGTGACACACATGCGTACACACACACATCCCTCTAATATGAATTTTAAATAAAATTATTTTTATTTTAGAAACAAAAATAAAACATATTAGAAACAACAAAGTTTCAGAACAGACACCATCAGAGCATGAAGCCAGGGCTGGAGCCCTTCTTTTCAAGGGACCACGGGCCTAAAAACAAACCTGGCTACTTTCACTCCCCTGCTGCTGCCAGTCATCAGGCGGCACATTCCCTGCTGTCCCCAACTGAAGAAGAATGAACGGGGCTGGGAGCACACTTGGGTTGGTAAAATACCTGTTGCGCAAACATGAGAACCTAAGTCTGGATTCCCAGGCCCCACAGAAAAGCTGGGTATGGCAGTGCGCACCGCTATCATAGCAATGGGGAGGAAGAGACAGGGGCACTCCCGCAACAGTCGAATCCAACTGACGAGCTCCAAATTCACTGGAAGACCCTATCTCAGAAACTAAGGTGGTTTACTGCCCCACACCACCCTGGACTTGCCTGATCTCATCTGACCCCAGAAGTTAAGCAAGGTCAGACCTGGTTAGTACTTGGATGGGAGAAACTAAGGTGGAGGGTAATTGAAAACACACAGTGTTGGCTTTTGGCCTCCACATACATGCACACACGAGCACATACACATAAACGTGCCCCCCCCACACTCACAAGAATGAAGCCTGTGGTGAGAATAAGCCCTGAAGATTTCAGAGCCAGTGAGAGCACCCCAGAAATAGCCAGCTGACCCCCAACCCCATAGCAGTTAAGGTTACAAAACACCTTCAGAATCCACAGAATTTAAAAGCAAGCTGGAGGTCCCCACCCCTAGACAAAACCCCATTATTCAGTGTATTTCCTTCTATAACACTCCATGGTGTGGTTTCCTGCCATGTGTGAGGCCACATGGAGAGTATCCCAGAGCCTCAGGACAATTATCAGCAGTCAGCAGGCCTACGCTGTGAGGAGAATCCCATTTCAAGGGACTTGTCATGATGGAGGAAGCGTTCTGTGTCCAGGCATCCCACCCAGTGACCACTGTCACATGCAAACACTGAACGCTCAGTAGATAGCCTTGTGCTATGAAGACACTGGATGTTTAGTCTTTAATTTATTCGTTTGTTGATGCAGGGCTGAGGATTGAGCCCAGTGCCTCAGACATGCTGGGCTGGCGTACTACCACTGAGCCACAGCCTTGGCCCCCTTTTATTTTTTCATTTTGAAACAGGGTCTTATTGAGTTGCCCAGGCTGGCCTTGTGAAGTCAGTCTGTATGTATAGCCCAGGCTGTCCTTTGAATTTGTGATTTTTTTTCTGCCCTGCCTAGTACCCGGGATGCCTGTGCCACAAGGCCAGATTATTAACCTCATTGTAAAGATTTATGTTTATCACATATTTTAGTTGTGTGTAGGTGTGTGAGTCTGAGTGCGTGCACAGGTGTGTGACTGAGTCTGTGTGTGAAAGTGTGTACCCACGATTGCAGGTGCTCTTAGAGACCAGAGGTCAGATCCCTGGAGCTGGGTACAGGCAGCTCTGAGGTGCCTGGTATAGGGCTGGGAACAGAGTTTGGATTCTCTGGAAGAGCAGCAAGTGCCTTTAACCACTGAGCTATCTCTCCAGGCTCCTATTAATTTCAATTATTCTTCTAAAAGCATGCCCAGCTGTTTCCTGCATTCTCTCTCAGACCATGGGAGGTCTCAGACACGGTGCTTTTACAGTTTGGAAGACGACTCCTGATGATCCTGTTTTTAATGCATCAGACATTGCAGGAAGGAAAAACACCTAAGATGTTCAGTAATGCCTCACAGGGGTGGGGCACTGGCTGATGCAGGGCTGAGTCAGACAGTAGAGGAGGGATGGGAGGACTCTGGATGATGTTTGTGAGTGGGAACCACTCTTCCCTCACCATGAGCTGCTGTGGCTCTGAGTGCTAACTCCTCTCCTGTTTCCTAGAGACCAGGAAATGGTGGGGTGTCCCTGTGTGTGCTCAGCAGAGGCATCAGGTGATGTACAGAGCAACAGAGGGTGCGAGGTCAACAACTGGGGATGTCACACGAGGTTGTGCTGCAGGCTTTGAGGGCCTTTGCTGGGGAACACGGCCTTTAGAAGGTTCACCCAAGCCCACCTCAGGATAGACTGTTGCAGGGAAAGCTGCAATGGTCCTGGAGTTGTTAGGGTCAAAGCCTGGGCCCTGGCAGCTCTAACAAGCCAGGCTTGGTCCATTAAAGAGAAGGGTAAAATGGGGGTGGGTGGCCCCAAAAGTCCATCTTCAGGTCCTGACATGAGATTTAGGTTTAAATAGAGAACAAGAGGTGGACGGCTCAGCAGTCCTGGTCAAGTGTCTGTCCTGCCCATTGCCCACCCATCATGGTCTGGGTCCCGCCCATCACCCACCCATCAACGGTCTGGGTCCCACCCAACACCCACCCATCAAGGTCCGGCTTCCAGTTTCTCTCACAAGGAGATCTGACATTGGAAATCTGACTGACGTGGGACCTCTTCTGTCTGGCACTGGGCTTTGGCCTTTTACTCCTCTCAGCCCGAGACTCCTGCAGACATTCCAGTTCCTTGGAAACCATAGTTTCTGAAAGGGGCACAGGTGTTTCTTTAGAGCCCCTTCATTCCTGCCAGTCGCAAACTGACTCTCTAGAAAACATGAATGACGATGCTCGCCTTTTAAATAGCTACAGGATTCACGCACTGGGTGTTTCCACGCCTTTGCTCAGCGAGCCCTACAGATGCTAGTATGGAACCCATTTAATAAATGAAAATGCTATAGCCCAAAGTGGTTGATCCACATGCCTGAGATCACCCCTCCTGGGTTCAAACCAAGGCAGCTTGCATGGGATCAGGCACACCTCCCTGCAACAGGGCAGCTACCCAGAAGTCTGGGTTTCCCTACATAGAGGAATGTTCTATGGTTCCACTGCCTCCCTCCCATCACGCATCCATGAGCCCAGGTCATGTGATCCCAAACAGCTCTAGAAAGGAGGAGGAATGTAGGGTAGGAGGCAGAACAGACTCTGTGCTTTCCTGCAGAGATCCTTAGTAACGACTCTGGTTCAGTTTTGTTACCAGAGAAATGGGTCTGGGGGCCCAGAGGATGAGGCGGTGGAAGCTGACTGTGGACCCTCAGAAGGTACTGGGCCATCATCTTCACAAGGACAGAAGTGAGAAACCAAGAGGGGACTCAGCCAGAGCTGAAAGGCCTGCAGAATCCTTCAGACCTCAGTTCAACCCCAGGTCCACACCACGCCCCTGCCTGGGGTGCGAGCAGGAAAGAGAGCAGAGTGTGCAGATATGGGAACTTGGGTGCCCGTGGTCGGTACCCTGAGCCAACCGTACAGAACAGTCATAGACATCCCGAGCTCTGAGTGTGGCTCCCATAGCCTTCCCAGACTGGCCAGGCCCAAAGCCACCCAGAGCCCCAGAGACTTGGCCTAGAGTAGAAGACCTGGGGTGCCAGGAGGTGTCACATCCTTCCTGCCCTGCCTGTGTGGACAGTGGGCTGGTGTTAAAGCCTTCTGCTCTTGATTTAGAGACGCTTCTAAGAGACCCTGATGAACAAGAGTATTGGGACTACGGCTCAGTCAGCGACCAGAGCTAGGGCTGAGGACAGCAGCCCCTGGGCAAGGAACCCAGCTAAGATTATGGTTGGGGCCTGGTTTGTGGCATCTGGGGTTTCATGTCCTGGACCTGAGTGTCTTGTTCATGGTACATACCACAAAGGGTGGGACCCTTGAGCAGTTCTGCCAGTGACCCAGCTGGGCTCCAGCTTAGGACCTCAGGTGGAATCTCTTTCAAGGTCACCAAGCCCAGTTTCCAGATTCCATCTCGGTTCTGCCACCTCCACCCAGAGGGTGGCACCAAGCTTCTTTGACTCGGTTTTGATCTCTGCTCCAGGGGAGAACAGCAGCCACCTCAAGGTTGTCAGTATCAAGAAGCCTGAGTGCTGTTGAGGACGGGCAAAGGACACAGCCTGGTAACTCGGTGCCATTGTTGAGCATAGCCTTGTCCCTGGAATGCCCTCCGACCCTGCCCCCACCACACACACACACACACACACACCACACATACATACATCATACACATACACACACAAAACACACATACAACACACACAACACACACACATACACACACACCCCACAAACACACCACACACACACCCCGCACACACTGTCCCTGGAATGCCCTCCTATCCTGTCCCCACCACACATACCACACACCACACACACACACACAACACACACACATACACACACAACACACACACAACACATACACACACAAAACACACATACAGCACACACATACACACACACCACATACACACACACATACACACACCACACACACCCCACACACACTGTCCCTGGAACACTCCCCTACCCTGCCCCCATCACACACACACCACACACACACATACACACACATATACACACACAACACACGCAACACATACACATACAGCACACATACAGCACACACACAACACACATACACACACACACCACACACTGTCCCTGGAACACTCCCTACCCTGCCCCCACCACACACACACACATACACACACAAACATACACACACACCCCGTTCTCTCCGATGACAAGATCTCCAGCTTTGACATTTTTTGCTCATTTTTCTCTGTTTCCCAGTTTCTCACCGTACTCTTGCGATTTGCATCCCAGGGTGGGTAGGATGGCTGCTGGATTAACGCTCTGTATTAACCCCATTGTTTAAAGAGACAATAAATAAGAGAGGCCACCAAGGCAATTCCCCCAGCAGGCATCCCCCAGCTCCAGCTGCCCCAGACCCTGACAGCACGGAACCCAGCCGTTCCCATCCTCCATACATCCCCCAAGGTGTGCCCCTCTCCTGCGTGGAAGTGGTCCTCCCAAACCCTCCCACCTGTGCCCTCCTTTGTACTAGACCAATACATCAGTAAAACTGGACCCCATGGCTTCCTCATGCCCTACGTGCTGAGCCCTGGGCCTTGGGCTTTGGGCCGTCCGCCTCAGCAGTCAGGTGCACCCTCAAACCCCCACCTGGGGGTTCCACAGTCGCTGTGGGGGCAGAGCAGCACTGAACTGCTTTTCTCACCAGGAAATATCTCACACTCTTGGAGGCCCCGGCTCGTCTAAGCACTGATGTGACTGCGGGGGGCCACTCTGAAAGGCAAGGGGGCTACAAGGAAGCTGGTGACACCTTTCTGGGATTTGAGCTCTTCAGCCCTCACACAGGAGGCCATCAGGGACCTTCCCATTGCCACGGTCCCCTGTGCCAGATCTGGGAAGCCTCTCAGGATGGTGAATCCACAGGGCTGTCAGGGTGGTGGGGAAAGACATGCAAATAGGAAGTGTCCCCAGGGCCCTGGGCAACCCCAGAGCTCATTTCTGGCCCCTTCTTCCTGTGAGGCATCCTAAAAAAGAACCCATCTATCACCAGGCTTGGTGAGCGCCCCATCTGGGGGTGTCAGGCCCTCCTAACACAGCAGGAATGAGGCCTGGTACAGGCATGCTGACTCTAGGAAGGTGGCCCTTTGAAAGGTCTCCGTGTTAGCAGCTGCTCTGCAATGGAGGCAGGGTGGTGGAAGAACCTCCCAGGGCACACAGAAGGGGATTCCAGGCAGGATCTGGCTACCTCATTGTCAGGCCAAAGTTTCACCTCGCAAGGATAGGACTGTGGCCACAGACCACAAGGCCTGGGTCCCTCAGTTCCCTGTGTCAGCACAGGCAGCCTGGAGTGGAGAATCAGCTAATTCACTGTGGGTGAGGCTCAGCCACAGGCTTTCTAGGGCCTTCTGTCTGTCTTCTCTTTAGTAGGGCGGTAGACAACACACTCACCTCCAAGAATACAGAGCTCCAGGATCTGCTGTCTAGCCAGCTTGCGGGTTATTAAAAGGATGAGGTGTGCCAAGCCTGAGGCCACGGCACCCTAAGACTGAGGTGACCTATGATGGTCCACTTAGAGTCAAGCGACTCAGAGACCGATGACAGGCCCTGGGCATGGCTTGGATGGAGCTCCGGACAATGGGTATTCTTACCCTTGGCTGGAACCTGGAGGCCTTGGGTGTAGAAGGCTTTCCTTGGGAAGAGAAGGGACTGCTCAGAGCTTCCTGCCTGGTGGGGACTTTGAGGTTCTGGCAGGGGACACTGGAGAAACAGCTGGAGGGCTAGTGTACAGGGCATTCATCCCTGGCTCAGCCACCCCTGCCCCAAAATTTTCCTAATGGCGGTGGGGTCAGGGATGTGACAGGCTCCACAAGGGGTGTCCCTCGCAATGACACCCTAGGCAGCTGGGCTGTTGGCCTGAGGGAACATGATGGTGGTCCAGCCTGGGGTCCCCAGCTCAGCAGCTTCCGGTTGTTGCCATCATGGTGGGGACTCAGTGACACCAGGGACACCCACAGTATGTTGGGTTGTTTCAACAGTGTGTGCTGTGTGTTCTCAGTGTTCTACGAAGATGCAAAGAAGGGGAGGGGAAGAAAGGCTGCACAGGAGGAAGAGTAGCAACCAACGGGCAGACGCCAGCAACAGTTCTGGGTGGCAGGCTAGGGGTGGTTTTAATTTTCTTCTTCATAATTCTATTATTTTCCAATTTTTCCTTAATGAATAGGTATTATTTTCATGCCCAGAAAAATATGTGTTTTGTTTTAGAGAAGAGAGAATGAAGGGTTCTCTTCCCCCCTCTTGTGGACTCTGGACTCTAAAACCAAGGCCCAGAGTGGGAAAGGCAGACTTCACTCATTTACCCATCCTGCACAGCTCCAGGAACCCTCTGTTCCTTGGCCAGAGAGCTGGAAGTGACCCACGTCTGTCCTCAGGGCATCACAGTCCTGGGAAGGAAAGGGCCACCAGAAAGTCCTTACAGTACTTACAGTACATCAAGACAGCGAGCCAGGGGAGTGTCGGAGATAGCCTCACAAAGTGGGGAATGAAGATGGGGCTTCAGTGTATGAGCAGGAGTTTGGTAGTGAGAAAATGAAGACACCCTGGGCTAATAAACAAAGATCTGCTGTGAGAAGAGGGTGAGGAAGGAGACAGAACTGGATACCCTGCTCCTCCAAGCACTTGGCATTGCCTGGCTCCAGCACTTTGACTAAGTCACCTCCTAGGCCTTGGTTTTGTCCTCTAGAAAATGGGTTAATGACATCACTGTGTTAGTGGAACATTAGAGAGAGCTCAGAACTGCTCCTGGCATAGGGGGAGGGGTGGTTTTTCTTTTGTTTTCCGATACAGGGTCTTTCTATGTAGCCCTGACTGATCTAGAATTCACCTTGTAGACTAGGTTGGCCTCAAACTTGCAACAATCCTCCTGCCTCAGTCTCCCCAGCACCCGGCCAGTGGTCTGGAAGTCAGAGCAGTCTCTGGAACTAGGTTGGTCACCAGAGCGTCCATCCACTCGCTCAACCCATCTGGTGGGCATGTGCTGAGCTCCGGGTGTGTAACTAGGACTTGCCTCAGCTAAGGGGATGAAACGGAGGGGCACCCAGGATACCTGGCTTTCAGGTAAACAAGGAAAACATCGCTGTACTGGGGCCAGGTTTATAGTTTTTCCATCTGTTCTGTCTGGGAGACTCCAGTCAAAGTAAAGAAAGCTCTGTCCCTCTGCAACAAACATCCTCTGGGGAAAAGGCCAGGACACAAGGGGCACCACAACTGAGGCCCTGATGTCTGCAGGGGAGCCAGGACCCAGGGAGGTCCTTGCTGCTATCCACAAGCCCCGTGTGACCTCTGGAATCCCAAGTGAGAATCAGGGCAGGGTAGAGCTGCACTCTGATGCCTTGGAGCCTTCATCACTGGGTCCTGGTCTGCTACTGGCCCCTGGTACCCACGTCCCTGGCTCCTGGTCTTCATCCATCTTGCCATCCAGTGCTGATGGGACAGCTTCTCTGATGTCCCCCACAGTTCTCTAGCCTGTTCCCTACATCTCTCTGATTCTCTCATCACCCCTCCGTACCCACCTTGCAGCCCAGGAAAGTCTCCAAGTCTTTACCCTCATGGAATCCAGCCAAGTCCCTATTACCTTATAAGATGGCTTATCTCTGGATCTTGGGATAAGGACATGGATGTCATTGGACTATGATTCTGCCTACATCAGGGGCTCAGAGAAGGAGGAAGTACCAGGCGGAGGTGAGCTAACTAGTACAGACAGACAGAAGGACAGGCAGAGGTCCTGCGACAGGGGGCAGAAGAAACTTCTGTGGATGAACTGGGGCCATGGAGGGACAGATAGGAGACAAAGACAGAGCTATAGAAGGGTGCAAGCCACACAGGATCCCATCAATGCCAGTCAGAAGGGAACAGACAATAAATGATGCTCCCACCCCTCCTTGTCCTCCACTGCCTCAATCCTGTCCCCAGGAGCACCCCATTCCACTCAGTCACAATCCACTCTGAGAGCACTCACTTCACAGGTTAAAGCAAGCTGCAGTATCCACCACAATGGCAGACAGGGAACAGCGTATTTAAGAGAAGGCCAGACATAGCACCAGGGAACCAGCAGTGTTTACTGATTTATTAAAGCTAATCCCAGATAAGAGAGAATTCCCTGAAGCATGAGGAACCTGAATTAGAAGTTTAAAAAAAAAAACAAAAACAAACAAACACTGGGGTGGGCAAAATGGCTCAGTGAGCAAAGGCGCTTGCCGCCAAGTTTGATGACCTGAGTTCAATCCCCAAGACCCACATAGTAGAAGACGAGAACCAACTCCCACAAGTTGTCCTCTGACCTCCATACACCTGCCAAAGCATGTGCACAAATAAATAAATGCAATAAGTTTTGTTTTAAGTAGGAGAACTTTCCGTGTGCCAGAAGGAAACTGCCCATGAAGATTAGTAGCATACCATAGCCCTCCGTGGTTTCCTAAGTGGCCAGTCAACATCCTGTCACTTCAGTACACCCTGTCCCCTCTCTGGACCTGTGTCTCTAACAAAGTGTAATAGACGCGGGGATAGTCTGTCCAAACCCCTCCTGCTTTGTGAACCAACTGTGAGTCTCACATCTAAAACCTGATCCTGGGAATATTGGGTTCTTTTGTATTTGAGGGAATGTCTCAGAGAGCTAAGAATGGCGTTGAGCGGCTGATCCTCCGGCTCCACCTCCCCTGTGCTGAGACTATAGGCCTGCCCCATGTCCAATTTATTGCTTGCTGCGGAGAGTTGAGCCCAGGGCTTCCTGGTGCTAAGCGATGTCCTCAGCAGCTGAGCTACAATCACAGTCCAGATCCAGGACAAAGAACCTCTGACTTGGTCAGATCCCTTAACTTTGAAGGGCGGCAGTGTCCCCATGTGTAAGTGCGGGGAGGGGTCCCAAGCCTGTGTGCCACACAGAGGGAATAGAAGGACAGTAAGGGGACACAATGTCCCACAGCCTTCCGTACCTGGAATCCCCTCGGTCCCTGTCTCCTGACCTTCTCCAGGGTGTGGCACTGGCTGGCTGTGGGTCTCCAGCCTCCAGATTCCCCTCCCACTGCCAGTGTAACCCCCGACTCTCCGACCTCCTCCCACGTGCTGGGTGGCAAGGCTTTGCCACAACCACATGAAAAGCCATTTCCCCGGGGTGTCCCCACACCTGGGAAAGCCGGCAGAGCGCCCAGCGCGGCCCCGCCCCGCGGCTGGAACACCGGGCGAGATCAATGCGGCCGGCGGGGCGTCGCCACCTTGTTCCAATCAGGGCTGGGCGCCTTCCGCTGGGGACCGTGCCCAGCGCCAGCCTGGTCCTCCCAGGCGCAGCCTGTGACCCGCAGGAGAGCCGCAGTCACAGTACTCGGGCCACAAGTCGTACCCCGGCAGCGCCACCTGAATTCCTCCACCTCTCCAGCCTCAGTTCCCTCAGCTTTCAGGATCCTGAATCTGCCTCCGTTTCTCAGGGCTAGTGTGCGAAAGCGGAGGAGATGAAAGACAGAGGACACCCAGACAGAGGATGGCAGGAGCCTGTGGGGAAGGAAGTTGGTGTCCTGGGTGACCTTGCTGTCCGCTGTTGGCTCTTTAATCCTCCCCAACCCTCAGGGCTTAGCCCATAGTCACCTCCTCTGGGAGGACCTCCCTGACTGCCCTAAGGCCATCAGTGGCCATCCCTCAGCACCGATCTCTCTTCCCATCTGTTTCAGCAATGTCTCCCGTCTTCCCTACCAGCTTCCATGTCCCTTTGCCTTATCCCCAGCACCCGTGGCATATTCCGAATGTAACAAGAAATAGAATTTGGTACCTCCCACCTCATCTCTGTTTTCCTTTATCTCCGCCTTCCCAGCTCCTGAGCCCAAGACTGTAAAGGAAGCCTGGCCTTGGGAACCAGGTTGAGGTGAGGACAGAGCAGGTCTCTAAACTAAAGGCTCTGTCTGATTGTGGTTCTGAGATTGGCTGGGAGAGAAACGCTGGGTCCAAGGACGTTTGTGAGCCTGTGAAAGCCGACTCTGGGCATGGCACACTCGTCAGTGAGAAACTCTAACAAATGACAAAGAGAACCCCTGTCTGAGCCTGTCGCCAGGATGGTGGGGGCAGGGTTTATGAGCCCACTCCAGCCCAGGGTCAGATGCCCACATCCTCAACATCTGTCTCCCCAAGGGCCACAGACAGGGTAAGAAGGAAGGGACAGCCAGACACTCAGTGCACAGGGCTGCTCAGCTGATAAACCATGTTCCCAAGCAGTCCTTGCCATTCCCGCTGCTGGCCCTCCATCCCTAGCGCCCACTGTAGGGCCAGGGCCACAGCTCTATCCTGCTTCCTGGAGTCTGTGCTCCGCTCTGACCCTATAAGGTTTGTTGTGAACTTGCACCAGCTGCCAGCTTTCCCTCAGTTTCCTCCTGTGAGAAGAGGGTGGTGACTGGAGGGGGCCCAGTGTCTAAGGCAGCTAAGCCAAGTACATGAACCCGTCTGCAAAACATATCTGGTTTACATTGTTAGGAAGGAGGGTCCGTGGGTGGACGTGGGGTACAGCTGCTGCACATTACCGCACAGTGCTGACACCCAGAGCCCCACCCTCCCAAGCTGAATCCCCAGGCCGAACCCACTCTCATCTGTGAAGTGAACCATGCAGGGACCTAGAGGGTTGTTGGTACTGGAGGAGGTCACATGGAGCGTGCTCAGTGGGCACTGGGTACCAGGAGATGCCAATGAGTGAGCCCGCTGCCATGAGATGGCGCCAAGAACGACCAGGCAATTGGGTCGAGAGTTAGGTGGTAGAATGGCCATGTATTTGAAACAGTGATTTGGGAAATTTTATATATATATATATATATACATATATATATATATATATATAAAACAAACGCAACTGAAACAGAGCTTGCCTAGAATACGGGAGCCCCTTGTTCAATCCCCAGTACCAGAATAAATTCAGAAACAAAAACTGAAAGGATTAGCAGTCCCATGTCGGAAGCACCGTAGACAGTCATACAGCAACGCAAATGTAAGCTTTGCTGGCTTGGGGTTTTGTGGCTGTTCTTGTTCTTGTTTTTGAGACAGGTTCTAACTAAGTAGACCCAACTGGCCTGGACCTCACTCTGGACACCAGGCTGTCCTCGAACTCACAGAGGTTTGCTTGCCTCTGCCTCCCAAATGCTGAGATTAAAGGTGTGTGCCTAAATGGAAGATTTTTTTAAATCTGTTTTTTTCTCCCTCCCCCAGAGGTTTTAAAGAAAGAGAACCTTTAAAGACTTTTTCTATATATTTGTTTATTGACATAACCCAGACTGGCCTCAAACTCCCTGTGTAGCAGAGAATAGCCTTAAACTCCTGATCTTCCTGCCCCACCTTTCAAGTGCTAGAATTACAGACATACATCGCTATACTTTGGCTTAAAAAATATTTTTTTTGAGACAGGATCTACTATGTAGCTCTGGCCATCCTGAAATTTGCTCTGTAGATCAGCTGTCCTGGAACTCACTTTGTAGACCAGGCTGGCTTTGAACTCACAGAGGTTCTCCTGCCTCTGTCTCCAGAGTGCTGGGATTAAAGGCAGACTCCACTCAACCCCGTTGGCTTAATTTTTTGTATATATTTTGCTTACCTTTGAAATATTTTATTGTAAACTGGGCAGTGGTGACACATGCCTAGGGCTATATGGAGAAACCCTGTCTCAAAAAAAAAAAGAAAGAAAGAAAGAAGGAAGGAAGGAAGGAAGGAAGGAAGGAAG
>LOJH01029521.1:0-17393 GCA_001685095.1 Ellobius talpinus
AATGAGGACACTAAGAGAGACTTACATAGATCTTATCTACATGGGAAGTAAAAAAAGACAAGATCTCCTGAGTAAACTGGAAACATGGGGACCTTAGGGGAGGGCTGGGGGAGAGGAGAGGGCAGGGAAGAGAGCAGAGAAAAATATAGAGCTCAATAAAAATCAATAAAAATAGTAACAGGTATTGAGTAGTGAAACATACATTACTATCATGACCATTTAGTTTCTTTAATTCTGTGGACTGCGCATAATTGCGTCTGCCATTTTTCAGGGATTGACTTGGTGGAGTTCGTTTGGGTTTTGTAACAGAACCACTACAAAATGTTGGTGAGGTGTAACTGGGCATTTCTCTTCCACCTGCCAGTTACGGAATACACACTCAGAGGCTTAATTATCATTGTTTGGTCAATGGCTCAGCCTTATTTCTGGCTGTTACATTTAAATGAACCCATTTCTATTATCCTATATTTTACCACAATATTCATGGCTTGTTACCTCACATCTTGCTTCCCCCGTAGTTGCTGGCATCTCTCTGATTCCACCTTCTTTCTCCCTGTCCCTTGGATTTCCTGCCTAGCTCTATTCTGCTCTGCCATAGGCCAAAGCAGCTTTACTTATCAACCAATAGTAGTAACATATTCCCAGTGTACAGAAGGATATCCCACATCAGTGAGGCATTTGCACTATCATGCTATAATAGTTGTCAATAACTGATAGGGAATTTTCATTCAATTATATTCTTACATGATCACCACTGGGTATATAACCCATTGTTGACCTCAATGTAGTATATATTACTATGGATAGGGAGAAAGAGAAGGAAGTAGGTGAGAAGGAAAGGCCAGGGGATAGAGGGTAGAGTGAAGATGTGTTTACTAGTCTTGCTTGCATATAAAAGGATGAGAATAGTCTCTTTCCATTACTGATCAATTTCTACGGGCACCTAATAATTCCTCCTTGATAAGCAATCACACAGAGCCTTGAGCCAGGATGCTGCTTTAAAGAAGCCAGGAAAGAAGCTCACTCAAAATCAATTTTTTCCCTTCATTTTAGTGGAATCCACTGAAGTTAAGGCATTTGATTTGAACAACATGGCAGCATGCTCTTCTCCCATGAGTCACAAGTGCTGAATTATTGGAGAGATACTCAGACAGAAGTAGCCACTATTGACTCCATTAGCTCCCAGGGAGATGAACTTCTTGGTCTATCAAGTTTAGTAACAGGCCCCAATCCCTCAGCAATTGCCTACAAAAGATGTCTCCCTGAAGAATAAAGATGCTTCTGGATGAAACATAGTTTCACTGAGAAGTGATGTTATACCAAAGAAGGCCTAACCCCACCCCACCCCTTTTTGAATGAAAACCAAACCATGGTTTTTGGAGGTTGTATTCCTGTGTGACTAGAAGAGAAGCAGAAAGCCAGCTGCAGGTGTGGGCATTCTCTCCTCTGCCATAGGCCTTCTGGAGAAGGCTGTGTTTTCTGAGAAAAGTCTAATGAAAAGGGCTCAGGCTCAGGCAGACGCCCCACTGTGCAGGAAGATTGCGTCCAAGAAGCGACTCATTTTTAGTTTAACAACTGTGCATTTGGTCCCCACACAATTTATCTTCATGCAAAATCACATACCTATGTGCCAGATGTGCACAGCTGCATGTGAGCAACTGCTGATCTATCTACCTCACACGCCAAGTGGCTATTGCTTTAAATTAGGGTGGGTTGGGATTTGGGGCGTGTGAAAATTTCATTTTGAAACCAGAAACCGAGCCACTCCTGGCTATACTGGGGTTTGAACATAGCACAATGATGAACCAAGGTTGAGTTAGTGTTTCCAGGACCCCCCAGAAACTCACCTTTTCATGACCTCTGGAATTCAGCTACATTCTGGGTCTGGAGAAGCTGACCTATCTGGAGATCAGGTCCTGCCAAAGTGTGCAGCCCTTGTAAATGCTTGTGGTGAAACTGAAAAACCTCTGCCCAGCCCTTGGGAGAACTTGAAGCAAAATAGAAACTGACATTTCAGTTGTGTTTCAGTTTTAACTCTGGACTCAGAAGAGGGAAGACCACAAAATACCAAAGGAGGCCTAGAAAGCCAGCAGTGGGGCATTGCAATCCATCTCAGACCAAGAAACCAAGGTGATGAGAGGCTCGCTCCTCTGGAAACCACCTCCCGGCATGCCTGAGAGATCCATGGCAGGATACATAGGCACTGCCTCTTGGGTCTTGCCTCTCTCTCTTTTCATAGTCAAAGGCACTCATAATAAAAAGAGCTTCAGATGCCCTATGGCAGACCATGACTTATGTATTGGATGTCCACTAATGGCAAGTGCCAACTGAGTGCCAGGCACAGGGATGAAGTGTTGATACATGATAGGTGCACAGTACATGTTTGGTGCCGATGAGATTCTTGAAGCCTGATCGTGTTCTTGGGAACTACCAGATGCATAAAATCTGCTAATTCTCATGCTCAAAGAGTTGAGTGATATTATTTTCTCAAGAATGAGAAAACTGCAGCTCCAAGGAGTTATGAAACTTATTTAGAAACTCATGCATCTTATGCATGGTAGCCAAAGGCAAGATGACTGGGACTTCTCTCAACCCTGCTCTTGTTATGCCTTCTTTCTCTTGTCTGTTAAAAAAGGCCAAAGAGAGGATTGACCTTTCATGGAGTAAACTTCATATACATGGTGTGGTCTGTGGGCCATTGCCCTTTAACTGGACTTGGACTGACCCCGGCAGAGTGACCTTCTGGTTGTCACACTTCACATTCCTTTCTGCTTTTCAATGGCCAGGCACTGATAAACCAGCCCACACTACGGGGACTCAAGTTTGCATTTCAACAAAATTCTCCAAAACCATTAACCAGATGCAATTCAGTTCACATTGTGTCTACATAAGGAATCCGGTCCAAGAAAAGTCAGAAGATGCGCAGTGCTATTCAGACAGATGAAGAGCTGCTAGGATGGCCTAGGCTCATCTGAGAACTCTGTGAAGGAACAAGATCTTAGTGAATTCTTGAATTCCATCTTTGAATGTGGTCTTGGGAAGACTGTGCATGTAATTCAGTCTTCTAACAATGACTCCTCAGATCACGAATCACTCACAGGTTGTGACTCCTTCTAGACACCTGCCACACTCAAGGTGGTTTTCTGTTTCTGTTTTAAAGAACCATTTCAGGCATTGCTCTCCTGCGAACCACTTAGAAGAAACTGCCACCACTCTGTGAGGAAAAGGACTCCTCCAAGAATTACATCATTTATTTTTCAACAAAGATTAATTTAATTTTGTTTAGCTTAAAAAAGAGTGTATGATCACAGATTTTGATAACCAAATCGATGGCTTCAGCCCTGGCTTAGCTCTCATCTGGTGAAAGAAAAAAAGCTTTCAAAGGTAATTGGTGTATCACTTCTCCCAGGGAAAAAGAAAGGGTAGGCTTTCAATTTTCTTAAACATAAACTTAAAATCCACATATAATAATAAACAAATGGTTTAAGGTATTTTATACCATAAATGTGCTGCCATTATTTAGTTATGAATTTTCAGGTTTGGGAATCATGGTAAAGCCCAAGGGTCATTATGGAATGTCTGTATATTTGATTTCCAAAGCTCCAGATAGATTTTAATGCATTCAGAGTTATACCACTGCACTCCCCGAGCTATTTCCATATCCTCAGAGATGTGTCCTAATAGTAGGGCCTCCATGTCTTCTACTTAGTGAAAAGTGTGAATAATAGATCCATATATATATATATATATATGCACTTACTTCTAACATGTGTTCCCACATAGCCAAGTGATTGAACCCAGTACACTTAACAACTTAGGAAGAGATTCATTGAATTTTCCCAGGTCTTTTCATGGCCAGGGTTATTTTGTAAAGAGATCCTAAATGTGAAATAATCAACATGTTAAAGTAATCGAGATGTTTATGATTTGATAACTCTTTGGTGCATTGTTTAACAACATGTTTTCAATTTTCTCTCCTTCAAATCGCTCCAAATAACCCCATGATTTTGGATGATTGATTATGGGAATGCTGCTTTTACTGTACATCCAAGGTAATTTTAAAATTACATCTTCTTTTCATTTTTAGGGAGTAAAATCATTTGCAGGTCTTGACATGATTTATCAGAGAAAGGGAGACAAAGACCCAGTCTTGGTCTTACTCCATCAGAACATTATTACGTGAGCCCACATGCAAATCATGAGGCTCGCTGGAAGCTGGGTTCTAGTCCCAACATGCTAGATAATCAGGCCGGCAGTTAAAGAAAAGCCACGGACCTCCGGGGTCCCAATTTCTTTCCTTATAAAAACTTACAAGATAATTGAGATCCAAATTTCTTCCCTGGAGATTTTGATTTGTTATGCTAGGGACGGGTTCTGCAAATAGGTATTTTCTACAAAGAACTTGCTGTCTGTAACTTGATCACATTGGAAAACACTAAGTGATGTGAGTTCTCATCCCAGGTCTAAATCGTATAACTTCAGAACTAACATCTACGATCACCTACACTTTATGTATCACTGTTTTATTTTACCAAACAATGGAAAACCCTCCTTATCATATTGCTTATTTCCATTTCTCTGACTCTGTACTTATATTTTAATTCATGTAGCTTACCTATGAGCACTCTATGTGGTCACTGCATGAATCACAGCAACCTATAAACTCCTTGGATTAGGACAGTAGAATTTGATTTTTCTTTCCTTAATGATTTCAATTTATGTGTATGTGGTCATCTACAAGAGTAACAAGTGCTTTTAACCAATGATTCTCTCCTTCAGTACTGGAGTTGCACTTTATTATATATGAAACACTTTTCCATTTTGTAATGTCATCTAGATCACATAAAGGTTATGTGACAAGGAAGGTAGGTTTGCTCACAGTCTATTGGTTGAAGCTAGTCATCTGATTCAAATCCACCTGGAAAGCTATGAAACACAAAAGAATGTAGACTTACCTGATGAACTGAAGTGTTCAGAATCTGGGTTTATGGTTTAGGAAACCAAGGCACATGAAGACTGGTTAAGAGGGAGTCTATGATTACATTTGACAATGGCTATCCAGAAGGAAGGGTGGGAACCCATATTTCTTTACAAAATAAAAAGGCACAATTTCCAAGAATAAAACTCATTTGTTTTCTTAGAGTACAGAGGATATTGTCCAAAATATATTACTAAGAAATTATATCTGTGAAGTTGTCCTTGCCAATGTCTTCACAACTCCAAATTAAAAGACATCTCCCTCCACTAAGCTGGTAGATGTTGCTGCCAACAGACCAAGAATTCTACTAAATCTGACTTCCTATGATCTTTCTAGAGTTCAACCTGCTTACTACATTGAAATAAACTATCACAGTCACAATGTCAATAAAGCAACCCTTTAGCTTTTAGTATTTAAAGCTTTTCAAAAAAAAAACACCTCTTACTACCAAGTCTGTGAAATAACATCTTTGTCCATTCAGAGCACACCTGTTGTAAATAGATATCACTTCTTTCTACGCTTTGACTTTTGAGAAATTCTTCAAAATAACGCAAGAAGCAAGTTTAAGGTTGTGGAAAGATTCCAAGACCTATCTGAGTAGAATTCAGAAAGTTCTGTTTTGAATTGGAGGAATGCTAGCCTGCAGTAAAAGCAAGTCAGAACAACAAATCAAAGAGCAATAGCAACAGAACTAAGTGTCATCATGCGCATGTCAACTGATGTGATAGGTGATGGAGCTTAGGGAAAGGAGTGGTTCCTGATGCTTGTTTGCAGGGTCAGGAAGGGTGTCTGGGGATGAGAGCATAGTGACATACTCATGGAAGCTCAGTACTCAAGAGGCTGAGGCACGGCAGCTGAAGTGGGATTGAAGAAAGCTTGGTCCACAGTAGGACTCTGTCTTAAACAACATAAACAAAACATGACATTAAGGGTTAGGGGAAAAGATGAGGCATCCTTTGTTAGATCTGAAGTGAACTGGGAGCTGAGTGCCTTCCAGGGGACTGAAGAGCTTGGGAAGGAACATTTGAGAGGTGGGGAATCTTAGTATATAGAAGATACCATAAACAGTTGACCGGAAATTTAGTTTTGAGCAAAAGTCCAAGAGCCTAACTATGATACAAAAGATTTTAGGTTTTGCACTGTACATACCAGGAGTTATGTGACAATGCTAATCAGGGGATGAAGAATGTGATGTGGAAGGAGGGCTCTGGTGACTGGGAGAGGTGGAATGCTGAGACTGCAGTATTGCTGAACAAATCTCAAGAACCACTTGGCACTGATGGTAGTGTCCCAATGCCCATTGTTCTCTATTTGTGGGGCATAAGAAAAAAAATAATAGTCAAGTGACTGCTAATAATAAGTGATATATTTCAGGTTAACATAAAGTTGACTTGGCCATATAAATAAATCCAAGCTAATGAGACTAAACCTCATGGCTGCTATTGTGTAGACTTCTAAAGGAATAGATAGAAAGCAGTAGGTTTCTCTTCTTCATCCTAGTTAGAACGAAGACGGCATGCTTACCTACTTAGACTGTTTTCGCATTTATTTGTCTGTTGAAACAAGGCCTCATTCTGTAGCTTTGGCTGGCCTGGAATTCTCAGAGAGCCACCTGCCTCTGTCTTCTCAGTGTGGGGTATAAGCTGTGTTCCACCACATTCTACAGGATTAGGTTTTGCAAAGGCTAATTTGATTATGAAAGGTCAATTGATTTGTCTTCTTGCTTTTCTACTCTTGTCCAAAACCAGGAGCAATAGTTCTGGGAGTTCACTTACAGGCCTGCATCCTAATTTTGCTCTCATTCTGCAAATATTGCTTTGTGTTAAAATCTGTAGCTAACTAGTAAACTTTGTTATAGCATAGAATTCTTCTTCCCTCTTTACTATTTTATAAAACTCATGGTTTATTTTAAGAGGTGAGTTTTCCTTCATATTCATATGTGTATTTGTGGTTTTGGGTTTATATGTGTAGAGGTATGAATACATGTATGTATACATACATGTGGAGGGCAGTGATTAATTTTGGATATCATTCTTTAGGTGTTATCATCTTGAATTTTGAAAAACAGGTCTCTCACTGAGCCAGAGCTTACCAATTAGATTATTCTGGCTGGATACTTAGCACAGAGGATCTGTCTATCTGTTTCTCCAGTGACACCATCTAAGGATATTACTATATTTCCTTCTATGCCACAAGATTCATTTTCTTTATAATTTACATGCACCTGCATGTGTGTGTAATATGTTCTATGACAAAGTGTAGTGATTTGTTGCTAACCCATCCTACCTTCTATTGTTTATTTTATTCTTTTATTAAGAAATACTGGTTGGAACCCACTAAAATGGTTCTAAAACTTACTGATCATACATTTTTTTAACAACAACAACAACAACAACAAATCCTCCAAAAGGGAAAAGAAGTGACTATTTACCAATGCCCCTCACATTCCTCATTAATCAAAACTGTAGCTATGGAATAAATCCATTTCACTAGAGGTGGGACAGCCAATGGGGCTGCTGCTCCACACACCTATCAGAAGCCCATGTTTTTTTTTTCAAACTGAGAGACACACTTATGAGAAGCACATGGTACCATTGAGGATGTGCTCACTGAGAGTTATAATCTTCTGCTCTAAACAAAACTTGATTTTCCTTGAAGAAAGGACACCATTCTGCAGGAAATCAAAAGCTCTGCAAGATCGTATGTGGTATGATGCTGATCAGTGGGTCATTTCTTTTATACATGATATAATATAATCTTTCACCATTATTCTGCTCTGAGGCAGAATGATTTTTATATTTATAATTTATGGTATTTTTTTTAAAAATTTCAGGTTTACAAATGAGAAAAGCACAAACTTAGAGATGCCATATTCAAATCCACAAGCTCTAGAGGCAGTGCAGCTTGTATCTGAACCCGTGCCTACCTCAGTCCACAGTCCCATATCTCAAGTGAACCTTCACTTAAGCGCTTAATGCTTGTGCTCAAAAGTCAGGAGCTCATGAAGGATGCAGAAGGACACTTTTGGACAGTTTATGAGATTGCTTTGAAGGTGACATGGCCATCACTGACTTGGACCATGAAATTGAGAACCATACCTTGAGCTGTCAAAATCCTTGGATGCCAAAAAGGACTTCTTGAATGGAGCCACCATAGCCAAGAACTCTTGATGAATGAGCAAAGTCTTTTTTTTTTCTTTTAAATCAGTTTTAAACTTCTCTTATTTCAGGCTAATGTTACTCACAGTTCCATCTAATCCTTAGTAATACAACCGCTGTCCTGAAGGAACAGTGGCAGAAAAATGTATATCATGTATCCATCACATAAATCTACTTTTATTAGGGAATGAAGTCAAATTACTCCCAATAAAAAGGTGTTTTGCAACATGACCCAGAAATGTAAAAGTGCCATTTGCTGTCTCTCTTCTTTCTGTTCCAAGATCACATGTACATAGCTGTACCAGCAGAGATAGGAATGCCTGGAAATGGTTTCCATGGCATCAAGAGATGATACTCTAGGAGATGAAATCTCCCAAAGGCAAATAGCTGATTGTCAATGTTTGGCCAATATAACATGTTCTATAAATCACTGATCACAAACAAGATGAAGAGCTATCTTGTGCTCTCCTCTCAAAGCTGGGAGAAAAAGACAAAGAACAACAACAACAAAAGACTAAGATAAGTGGACTAGAAGAAAATGAAATATAAATAAACTACACTTTTTTTACGGAACAGAAAAGTTCAATTAAAGGGGTAAAAAGAGAGAGAGAGAGGAGAAATGTAGGATGCTAATTTGAACCATAGCCCCATGTCTAATGCTTTTAGCCAAGGAAAGAAGAGAAAAGCAAAAAGAAATCTGAGTCAGAGGGAAGATGTCATGGTGAGTTTCAATGGGATGGATTCCTTATTAATTCTAAAGAACACGATGCAGCATGGATTTAATTATCCAAGTCAACCCACCCACATTCCTCTGTTGTTCTTCACACACATGGGCTTCTGAGGATGATGAAAGGTGGGTGGGGAGAAAGGCAAAGGAGAGAGACATGGGGTGGCTCGGGCCACAGAGAGTGGCCCTGTCCCAGGGCACAACTTCTCTAGCTTTCCCTTCCAAAAGGAGAGTTTCACAGTCACTTGCACCCAGCACAGGAGCACCTACTCACACAGGTCAGCTTCCAGTTGGTCCATTTGCCTTGGCTTCCAGGGCACGTCCATTTAGTCCGATTTACTGTGAAGGGAGTTTCCAGAAATTCTGAGGCATGGAGAAGGAATATCATGGAATCAGGGGGCGGGGTAGATAGGCACTTAAAAATCTCTCACCTGCTTTTAATTTTGTATGGCATGTACAACACAATCTCACCAAGATTTTCATGAAGAGTGAGTCTCTATGAAAATACCAAAGCATTTAACATGCATTAGTAATCTGAAGAAAAATGTTTTTTTTGGAGACTTTCAAATTGTGCTATCAGCAGTATTCTCATCTCTAAACCAGTGAAAAGCTCATATTTCCTCTCTCCTCTGACCAAGACCTTACTGTTTCTTTCTGTTTTCCCATTTTATTTTCAGAGAAAAATATCTCTAGAAGGGTCCAAGTTTCTCAGAGGCTACTACTGCCAACTCTGTCCTTGGCTCATAATGTCTGGCTATAGACAGACCTCCTCCACAAGGCATCCCACCTGAGAGGGAATCCACTTGCAGAATAAATGGGCCTATGAAGTCACAGAGTATCAGGGGTTAGTTCCAGATAGAAACAAGTAAACAAATGAAAGCTCACTGTAGCAACACTGATGCAATGTGGGAACATTGTACTTAGCCTGACTCTGAAAGGCCTTGCCCAGGCATTCATGAATGATGTCATGGGTATACATATTCAGTGGGTATATTAGGAGCTGCTATAGCTCCCATGGCATGAAAAAAATGGAGATCTGGCAAAGTCCTTCAGGACCTTGACTTGAGGGATATGGAAAATTTTCTTCAGAATTCTTTAACCAGAACTGCACCATGCATTGAAAGATAACTGTTATCCAAAAGCTAGATCTGGAAAATCAAGAGGGAAATGGCTCGATTCTGGGAGGAGAGGAGACCAGGGAGGGAGCTGGGGGTGTGAGCACATGACCCAGTGCCCATGTGATGATGCTCCTATATCCCACTTTCTCAATCTTCTGAGGAGGACTTATCAATCTAAATTACAGTTAAAATCATAACCTCAAAGGGATATGACTTTAAAACCCCAAGTTCCACCCCAGAACAAAGTATTTTTAAAATTTAGCATTTACCAACCATGAAGCATTTTAAAGAATAAACATTTTAAAGGATAATTATAGAGTCACATACAAGTAACTATGAGAAATAATATGTAAATCTCATGCATTCTGTTGTGAGTTTGATTTTGGATATTCCCCCAAAGGTTCATGTGTTTTATAAGATAGGCAGTGGACCCTTGCTGAGAAGGGATCTTGTGGGGGATTTTTACATCATTCAAAGATTTTACATCTTCAAAGACTATTGTAAGGCCTAAGACCCTTCTCTTTTCTGGTTTTCATTCTACTCTGAAGTGAGAATTTTACTGCAAACTGTACCCTAAGCTGTAACAGGTTGCCTTCCATGGGCCCAAATCAAGATGACCAGTTTGTCATAGAATTTCTGAAATGTTGAGCCAAAATAATATATTTCTTTTACAAGTCAATTACATCAATTATTTTACATAATAATGGGAAACTAAAGTGTTCTTTATCACATTTCCTCCAAAAGCATTTGTAAAAACTGTAATATAATATTCAAATTATAGCATTGACATAGCCACCTGTCTGAGCAAGACTTCCCCAGGTTACCTGTATTTGTTTCTTCTCTTTCCACCTGCATGCAAATGTTTAATTTTGTTCACATTGGCTCTTGGTAGCTAGCTGTCTTTCTCCAGGCTTCTGTGGGCCATCAGTTTGAAACATGTACTTTTTCCCTTTCCAGAAGCATCTTCAATGCCAATCCACCCTAACAGCTTCAATGTTCATTTAGCTTTCAATAAAGAGACAACATAGTCTAATCCTCTGTCAATTCTGTCATCTACTTTTCTCCAGGAGTCAAGTATGAAAGCTGAGAATGCAGCTCACATAGTGCTCAGTCTCATGTTCCCATCGAGCTGGTATGTAATACACAATGATTGAAAAGTAGAACAAGGGACAGGATGGATAGTTAGCTCAGTTAAATGCTCTAATTATACAGCAGAATTTACCCTTCTTCCCCCAGTATTCACTGTCTTAACTTTAAAGCTGTGTCACCCTTAAATCAAAGCTCAAAATCCATTGGCCAACTAGCCAGTGCTTGTAAGACTCCCGTGTAAATAATGACAAAATAATATGACATTCAAGGACCTGCCCAATATATATCTTCAATGATTCATTTTAGCATTGTTGAAACATTTCTGCAAATGTCCTGTGTTCCAGGGTCACACAACCATTTATCATTTCCTGGAATACACAATGCAACTTGACAAAATTATTTTCATTTCTCACCCCTAACTCCCTGTAATGCTTCTTTTCCCAAGCAAAATCTTACCTCAAGTCTTCTCAAATGCTCTCTCCTGTGACTGCTTTAGAGTAAGCTTCCTGGCAACTCATTTTATGTCCTTGTGTTATGGGATAGAAATATCCAGAATTCAAAATAGCCCTTTCAAAAGACATAAGAGAAGCTCCAAATGCTGGGGAAAGTATTCTGAGATCTAGGAAATCTTGGGTTGGTAGCAAAAGCAATGGAAATAATGGGAACTTCAATACCAAGATTAAGAACTAGCAGCTGCTCTGCTAGAGGGCCGCAGGGGAACTAGGAACTAGCATGGCGAGTTTCTAGAATTTTAAATGCACTGTAGTGAACTTCCACAGTGATAACAAAATGGGTATCGCTCACAGTTTTCAAATGAATCACTACTGCTGAGTGGTTACGTAGCTTGTTCATGTAACACTGCTAAGGAATAGTGGCATCTGGATTCACCCCTTGTGTTCATGGTCTTTCCATCTTACTTGGAATCAAATAGCTGCCTTGTAAAAGGAGTGTTGCAATCTTGCGATGCCCATAAGTAAGGATTCAAACATTATCTCACATCATGTGATGTGGTAGGGGTAAATACAGAATCTTTTAGTAGAAAGCAAAAACATTCATGGTTTAGCCAAAACCAGATCTTTCTGTGCATCCTCTGTTTAAGTAGATATATCTGGGATTCCTGCATACAAATTTTGTTAGGTCATTTCTGAAGCATTTTTGTAGGTATAGAAATATCTCTCTTTCTCCTTGGTTTTCCTTTTTCCCTGCTCTGACTCTTTGGTTTATTCTCACTTTTCTCCCTTTCCTTCTATCTCTACCCATTTTCTAAAAATTGTTTTATTTATTTTTTATGTACTAGTCAATAAAATAGTCCTATATTTTCCAAGATGTTTAAAATTACTAGTAGTACAAGTAATGACAATAAAAATCGATTAAAGCTAAATGCTTAGAATTAATAAATTCCATTGTTAAAATACATATTAAATGTTTGATTAAATTTAGAATGGAGATTCAACCTAGGAAATTTGGCCACAGTAGACATAGTAACCAAAAAAATCTGTGATATTCAAAAGGTTAATAAATGTTTGTTATTGCAAATAAATAGAAAAGCTAGAATTCTTGTTTATATTATTGAAAGATAACTAAATGATTAGTTGAAAATAATTTGAACTACACATGGGATGGAATTTGCTCAGATGTATGAATAAAGAATCAACTAGCTTTATAGAATCCATTCAAATAGGCATTTCATTGATGAATATTCAAGTGTTGACAAATTTCTAAAGAAAATAATCTTACAGATTCTGGGAGAGTGAGGGTCATTGTATTCAGTTGTGTACTCAGAGGTGAGTCCACCGGGACGCAATGGATCACTCCAAACCTATGGTTACACATATAGCCTGGTTCAACTCAGTGGGCAACAAAACTTGAATTGGGAAGGGATATGTAGGGAAGAGGTGGTGCTGACAGTAATAAAAAGGAATAAGGTAGGGTAAGGATGAGAATAATCAGAATACAGATATGAAATTTTTAAAGAAAAACGATATTTTAAAAAAGTCAGGAGGGTTAAATTCAAGAGCAGAATTGTGTTCTATGTTACTGGACAGTCTCGGCAAAGTACAAAGAAACACAAGGCGACAATTGGGACAGAGGCCCTGCAGTCATACTATGGAATCATAATCGAGTCCCTGTGTCCTCATGACTTCTCATGTCCTGAGCATGTAACAGTACCAATGGCCATCGTAGGAACAGCATTCATGACTCTATGCTAGATATGTACTACTTCTGCTCTTCATGGTTCTCTACTAATTCCTTTACATTGGGACATTTCCATGATCACCGTCATTCATTTTACAAATCATCAGTTTATTCCACTTACAGATGAAAGCTGAAATTTAATAGCTAGTACATACAAATTCATACCCAAGAGGTTTCTGGCTCCAAAGCATGCACTCTGAGACTTTCTATTCTGCCTCACTTTGGGTGACCTCAGTGTCAAAATGAGGAATTTGAACTAAACTTTGTAGACACTATGGAGTGTTAAGCAGAGGCCTGGAATCAAATCATTGATTTTTTTCCAGTATTTTTTAGAAGTAATTGCAGATTTAGAGAAAGATAGAGGCAATGATGTCATTACATATTTTAATATTAAATGATGATAGCTTGACTCAGGCGAGTGACCACAGAACAGAGAAAGGGAAACTTATAGACAATACACAATGTAAATGGATACACCAGAATTGGGCAATGAACTAAATGAGACACAGTGAAGAATGAGGTAAAGAAAAGACATTTAGGTAGGTGGTGGTGGCACACACCTTTAATCCCAACACTTGGGAGGCAGAAGCAGGTGGATCTCAGTCATTTCGAGGCTATCCTGATCTACAAAGCAAGCTCCAGGATAGCCAGGACTGTTACTCCCAGAAACCCTGTCTCAGAGCAAAAACAAAACAAAACAAAAAAGAAAAGAAATTTCGATTTACATGTACATGACTAGGAGGTTTCACTGCAGAGAACAGAGAGAGGCTGAAATAATAACATTTCCTTAGTTACACAATATATCAAGACTACATTCTATCAGCCAAAATAATTCTGATATTTCTCCATTCTCATTTTCCCTTCCTTAGTAAAATCTAAATCTTTGTATTATAAAGTAAATTCAGATTTGGGGCTTTTTTTTATTTTGTAGGTTTGTTTTTCCTTAGGCTTGTCTTATATTTATTTTTTGGGAATCTAGTGAAGACCATTACCCATTTGCTCCTCTCTTTCCTAATACTGAGGCTAAACTTTAATTCTAGAGCTGAGTAGGTTTTAGGGAAATGGAGAGAAGGGTAGGGGTTGGGAGGAAGAGTGGGACATGCATGAGATACAGGCTTGTTTTGGTCAGAACTTGGCTGGCAGCCTCTCTGTCTTGGTGCATCTCTTGCAACATTAATGTGGAATACTTCTATGTCTCATTCTAAATAACATGCATGTTGTCAATAGAGTTCCTCGAAGATCTGAACCTCATTAGCCGCTTGGGAGTGAGTCCAGAATAGATCTTCTCTTATGTGATTTATTCCTAGCCCTGTGTCTAACTTATTGACCTTCCTAACTCCTGTTTTTCTCTGCATTGTGTTAACTGGCTGTTAACCTTATGCACCTATTAAAAGCCATGAGGCTGCCTTGAACTGAGATTCACTTCTGTATTCCAGAGACCCTTCTCCCACACCATGTGCCACCTACCCACAGAATGATTCTGATTCTCTGTTTTCCACTCAGTTTTCACTAGTTGCTGTGAAAAGGAGAAAATATCTACAGTTTACTAATTTGGGGAGTTCTATTGCTCTTCCTACCCACAAGCTAACTCAGAGAGGCCTGCCCTGCCATAGAAGAATATCTAATCTCAAAACTTCTCACTTTAATTTCTGGTTTCTAGGGTTAGTTGGATAATGGTAACAATTGTAAATCTTACTTATTGCTCTGAGATTTTAACATGTTTATATATTATTAATGTTTAATAGTTGAGAATTGGCTCCTTTGTTCTCTGATTCCTATTCTGAAAAGTAGTTCTTATAATGAATTGTCTTAACTGGACAAGCTACTTGGAGAGGAAAGCCAGGAAAAGGATGTTGCTTAGTGTCTTGCCTCACTATTTTAATTACACTGTCAATCACTTGATATAGAAGACATGGCATAAAAAGACTAACTGGAACTCAGGCAAACTTCAGCTAAATCCAATTCACTTTCTTTATTAGTGAGCCTTCTGGAAGTTGCTATGGGCCAAGAGACAGAAAAATATAAGAAGATTATATCTCCCACATCAAACTGATCATCATATCATTGGGTTGATTTTGAAATAAGTACAAGCATACCTTGAGCAGGTAGAAATCTATATCTACATGATATGAAGAGGCAATGCAGGAACAAGAGTGGGCATGGAAAGGGAAGATCTCTTTACTGTCACCAAGTTTCAGTATTGTGTTAGAGATGCGAAGGACACAGCAACACAGATTTCCAGACACGGCACATTGGAGAATGGAGACGTGGACTGTAAAATTTAATTGTCTTTCACTTTCTTCATGCCACTCATGTAGCCCTAGAACTTCTTGCCACAAATGGAAAATTTTTCTAGTTAGAGATAAATGATGAGAAACTGGTTTGGTTGTCTAGTGACTATGAAGAATGCCACAGACAAGCGTGTTAGGGCAGACCTAGAGTGAAATAATGCAGAGACATGAAATATAACCACCGACCTGTTCATATTATTCACCAAATGCACTCAGTATGGTGGTTAATTTTGACTGTTGACTTGATTAGATTACAAAACATACAGGGCATGTTTTTTGCATACCTTTGTGTGACTGAACGTGTTTCCAGAGAAGATTAACTAAATGTGCTCAGCATCATCCCATGGGCTGTGATCCTAGATTGAATAAAATAAGAAGAGAAAACAAGAGCTGGATGTCAGCTTTCCACCTTCTCTTTCTCTCTCCCTCCCTCCTTCTCCGTTTCCCAATCCAATAAGTTGTGGCCAAACAGATTCATGTCACTGCTATCATAGTTGCTTATAACTCCATGTCTTCACTATGATGAACTATACCCCCAAACTATGAGCCAAAACAAACCTTTCCTTCAGTAAGTTGCTTCATTTCACACATTTGGTTGTAATAAAGAGAAAAGGCAGCCAATATAGTCAACAAATACTTTGAAAACCTACTTACTATGTTCCAGACCAATTTTATGTAGAATACAGACAAAAAAGAAACACAAGTCATATGCCCTGTCTAGATGTACAGCCTGTGGTGGAGGGGAGATATGACCAAGAGCTATTTCTGTAAGATGGTTCCACGGTTGAAATGTATCACAGGAATAGATACAGTTCTACCAAGAGAAGACAGGAATGGTTTCCTAACGTGGGTGTTTTTTCAGGAAGTGGGAAATAATCAAGAGTACCCTTTCAAAGGAGTATCTTAGAGAGAGGTTATAGTCATTGATAAGGGCCAGATGCCAAAAGAAAATGGAATGTTTAAGGAAATCACCAGAGTTCAGTGTGAGGGAACTTGGACAAGGACATTGGGGGACACCAATTGGAACGAAGCTGGAAAGGAAGGAGAGGCCAGATCAAAGACTCTGCCACTGTTTGTCTCCTGTGAAACTCATTTTTAGATTTAGTCTTCACTGGGAGGTATGACTAGGGTTACAGGGCTAGAGAGGTGTCTCAGCCGTTAGCACTTGCTGATCTTATAGACGACCCAGGTTCTGTTCCTGGTGTCACATGCCAGCTCACTGCACCCACAACTCCACTTCTAGGTTATCTGATGTTCTCTTCTGACCTCCAGTGACACATCACCACTTCCCGCTCTACACAATACACACACACACACACACATATACATACATATACTGCCACGTTGATATCCAAAGTGGCTGTACAAGTTTGAACTCCCATCAGTGGTGAGAAGTGTTTCTCCTTAATCTACCTTCTCTCCAAAACATCAGTGCTTTTGATCTTAGCCATCCTGACAGGTGTGAAATGGCATCTGAGAGTCGTTTTGTTTTGCATTGCTTTGTTACTAAGGATGTTGAGCAATTCCTTCAATGTCTTCTGACCATTTAAGATTCTTCTGTTGAGAATTGTCTGTTTAGATCTGTATCACATTTTTACATTGGATAATTTAACATTTTGATGTCTAGTTTCTTGATTTTTTAAATGTATTTTAGAGATCAGACCTCTGTCAGATGTGGGGTTCCCATTATGTAGACTGCCATTTTGTCTTATTCACCATGTCCTTTGCCTTACAGAAGCTGTTCAGTTTCAGGAGGTTCCATTTATTAATTGTTGCTCTTATTGTCTGTAACATGAGGGCTGGCTTGTTGGGGTTTCTGTCCCGCCCAGTACCCCA
>LOJH01029523.1:17515-28468 GCA_001685095.1 Ellobius talpinus
TTCACTTGAGGGTACTCTGGTGGGCACACTTCAGTTGAGGGTACTCTGGTGGACACACTTCACTTGAGGGTACTCTGGTGGGCACACTTCAGTTGCAGGACCTGTTCCCAGGCATCTGGCCTGGCCTAGAGGGGAGGAGGGACCATCATGGCACTTGGCAGCTGGGCACTTGGGAAAGCATGAGATCTGTGAGACAGGGCCCTGCCCTGAGGGTGTACTTAATTTAGGAAGAGGCAGTGTTGGGTTCCCTGTGAGATCCAGTGATTTGGGATGAGAATTGTGGAGACAGACCCCTTGGAAATGGTGCCTTGGGGTTGGAGAGATGGCTTGGTGGTTAACAGCATTGGTTGCTTTTCCTGAGGACCCAGCTTCAAATCCCAGCTTACATCCACATGGCAGCTTACAACCTTTGGTAACTCCAGTTTTAGGCCATCTGCAGCCCACTACTGCCGGCATCATGTTCACATAGTGCACATGCATACGAGTAATCACTCATGTACTTAAACTTTAAAAATGAGGATTGATTTTTAAAAACACTGTGTGTGTGTGTGTAAAGAAGGGCGAATGATGAAGAGGAAGAGACCATAGCCACTGCTGCCTTCCCCTGACCACTGGAAGCTTCCGTGTCTTCTTTGGCAGAGTGGGACTGCTCCCACGTGCCCTGGATGGCAGTTCCTGTTTTCATGAAAGCACCTAGCGCTATGTGGCAGGGATGTGGGGACAGAGGGCGGTGGCCATCACCCTCAGGTCAATGATGCATTTCTCTTTCTGCCTAGACTCAGGATACCTGTTCAGCGGGAGCCGCCCACCATCTCGGGTGTCTCCACCTGGGGAGGTTTCTCTTTCAGGTAAGGAGAAGGGGAGCTGGCAGAAGGGCCTGGAAAGCTGTTAACAGGTGCACCCGAGGCAGGTTACCCCAACCCTGGGCAAGAGACATGGACGTGTCTAGGTTTTCTCTGATGTGAAGTAGGTTGGGGGTCAGACAATATCATGCTGTGTTCACAGATAAGCCAGGTGCCAGGTGCAGCCCTAGCAGGCTAGGCCAGCTGACCTGAGACCAGACAAGCCCACTGCTGCCAGGACCCAGCTATCAGCCCAGGGAGGTCTAGAGACATACTCTGCGGCATTCCTACCCTACCCGCGCCCCCTGCTCACTTCCTGGTATGGCCCCGCCCTTCCTCCTTCAGGTTCCTGTAGAGTTTCCCCCGTCCCCAGCCCACACCTTATCCTTCCTTCATGAGCCAAGGGAAGCATCAGGTCCACGTGGCACGTGGCACATGTCCTATGCTGCTGTGTCACTGATTCATCTTCCTCTCTCTCTGCAGATTACTTCTCTCTGCTGTCGGGCAGCTTCCCCTCTTCCCCTCTTCCTTCTCCAGCACCTTCTGTAACCAGTTCCATGGCCTCCAGCTCTGGCTCCCTGCGCCACCGCAGGCCCCTCATCAGCCCTGCCCGGCTCAACCTGAAAGGGCAGAAACTGCTGCTCTTCCCAACCCCCGGGGAAGGGCCCAGTACTCCCAGCAGCTCGGAAGAGCACTCACCGCCCAACGGCAGCCTCTTCATTGAGCCTCCCCAGCTCCCCCAGAGGAATTGCACAGGGGACACGAAGCATACTATAGGTATGAGGGTCTGAAGCGTGCAGCAGGTGCTGCCATGGGAGCTCTTGGCTGATCCCAGAGGTCACCTGATGCTGTGGTGGGGGCATCTGTAGTGACTGCCCAGCGTGGCTCTGGTGATCTTGAACCCTCTCTGATGGGTGCTTTTGCCCTTTCTTCTTCTAAGTGACTCTCGGGGTTTGGCTGTCATTTACTGGGACCTCAGAAAGCCTGTTGTGCACTCTCAACCTGTGCCTATCATGGGTGCTTTCATTTTCTACCAAACATTTTTAAAAGTTAGTTGGACTCTCTTAAAATTTAGACTTTGAGCCAGGCGGTGGTGGCAAATGCCTTTAATTCCAGCACTCAGGAGGCAGAGGCAGGTGGATCTCTGTGCATTTGAGGCCAACCTGGTCTACAGTTCCAGGACAGGCTCCAGAGCTACACATAAAATCCCTGCCTCGAAAATAAAAATGTAGACTTTGGCCTGGAGGCTAGGCTCACAACAGAAAATATAAGAGTTCAGTTCCCAGCACCCACAGCTATCCCTCCAGGTACATTTAAATAAAAGAAATTAAAAAAAAATAGACTTTAATGTGGGCTGTGTGGCTTTCTTGGGTCTGTAAATGTGGGTAGATTTGAGCACCTGGACTAAATGGGTCTGAGAGGAGGGGATAGGCAGGCAGTCTGGAGCCCGGAGCCACTCTGGTCCTCATCCTCAGTCCTCACTGCCTTGTGGGATTTACTGGTTGGTGCCAGTGGGCACTTGTGCTGCCCTGACCTCAGCACACGGTCCAGACAAGGCCCTGGCCCTCTGCTGCTCCAAGGAGGAGCAGTTGGGACTTATGAGGACCTTGTCGTGGACTGAATCAGAGCTCTGGGGATGTCCTGGGGTTGAGCTGTGGGCATAGCGGCATATCGCTCTTTCTTCTGCAGACATGCGATCGATGCTGGCTAGAGACAGCGCCTCCAGCAGTCGCTCCATCAAAAAAGAGGATGACTCATCCCAGTCCTCCACTTGCGTGGTAGACACCACCACCAAAGGGTGCTCCGAGGAGACCGCTCTCTGGAAAGGTCTGTGACCCCCGGGTGGGAGAACAAATCCCAAGCCCCCTCTCTGGAGATTACAGTATCTGTGACAAAGAACCTCCTAGAATGCCACACCTGTGGAAACTCCACTAGTTCATCTCCTCAGCTGCACTAGCCCCACGTCAGATGTTCAGTAGCCATGGGTAGCTCAGGGCTCCTGTGCTCACAGAGTTGACACTGAAGACATCCAGGATGTACTTCTCGGAGAGTCTCAGCGTGATAGCAGGTGTGGGCCAGGGACTCTAAAGACTTCCTGTTGGGCCAGAGCGCCCCCAGCCTCCTGGGTGGACTTGGCTCTTTGCTTACTGGCTTACTGATGGGGCAGTGTGAGACCATCCATGGATCCTGGATCCTGGTGAGCTCCCTCATATAAGGGAGACAGGACACTAGTGGAAGGGACAAGTCAGCAAGTGAGGTTTCCTGACTGGGGGCACTGCTGCCCCAGAGTCAGATCGGGAGTCTGTGCTAGTGACTTTGAGGCCATGATGACCTCATTCTACTTTTGGTTATTGTTGGGGTTTTTTTGGGGGAGGGAGGGGGCTTTTTTTTTTTCTTCCTCGAGACAGGGTTTCTCAAAACTGCCTTGGCTGTCTAGAACTCCCTTTGTAGATCAGGCTGGCCTTGAACTCACTGAGATCCGCCTGTGCCTGCCTCTTGGAGTGCTGGGATTAAAGGTGTACTTCACCACCGTCCTGCTATGTTGCTTTTAAGCAAGGTCTCCTGTAACCCAGGCTGGCTTTGAACTCACTAATCTGAGAAGCCTTTGATCTCCTTATCTGCTGCCTCTGTCTCCTCAGTGCTGGGATGGTAGACACACGCCACCATTCCCAGCTCTGAGTCTACATTTTAATCTCTGAGACTTGAGCAGGGTAGCCCTCCACAAGACCCCATTTCTTCCTTTGTGACATGGGTATCTCTGAGACTTGGGTATCTTGGTTGCCCCCTTGTTACCTGGGTGCAGCCACACCTAGGGTCCATGTGGTTACTCGAGTTCTGGAAAGATATGCCTTCAGAGATGTAGGGCCAACCAGTACCGCAGGAGGGCCCCCAAAACCCAGTACCCTGGGAAGGGCCCCAGATCCTCCATACAGGGAGGACTTTGCTGGAGGGCAGACTAGATGTGGCCTGGCCAGCTGGGGTCAGTCTGAGCACCCTACATGAGGACTAGGGTACCAGCCACACTGCTTCTGCTTACAGCTCGTGTCGGCCCCTCTCTGGTCCGGGGCCTCCTGGCTGTGAGCTTGGCCGTCAATGCAGTTTTCACCTCAGCCTACCTGTACCAGAGCCTGCGCTGACCACCTTGACTGCCCTTCTGGAGGGCACTGCCCAGGCGCATGCTGCTTCCACCACTGCCACTCAGATCCCTCCCTGAGGGGCTCTGTCTCCGCCTTGACACCAGGGCCCTTGCTGAGTCCCTGACCTCAGGACACCTGCTGTCCCCCCAACAGACTGCCAACATCAGCTGTGTTTGGTGCTGACACTCTGACCCTGAAGCAGGGACTTTTGACAGCTGCCCAGCCCCGGGACACTAGCGCTGCTGTAGAGGCAGCAGGGGCCAGCTGCCTCTGCCCTGCTGCTGCCACCCGGTCACATCTTCTCTGTACTCTGAGACACCAGAGATCTGCCTCAGAGCCCCACCAAAACCCAGATGAAGAAGGCCCCACACCAGAGAGCAAGCCTCCCTGCAGTAGACACCTGGCAGCCCATCTTGCCCCTGACTGTTGGCTCCAGGCAGGGCTGAGCAGGTGGGAGCCTGGGACTCACATGAAGTACCTGTGTTCCCTCTCCTCCTGAGTCCTGCCCCACTCACCTGTTTGGTGACTTCTGGTGACTGAGCAGGCAGCTCCATTGCCCTGAGAGCACCAGAGCCCCCCTTGCCTGGTCGCCAGTTCTGCGTGAGCTACATGGTTCAGACAAGACTGGACCCCTCCCTCTCTGCACCCAGACCCCTTTCTCCTTTGGTCCTCAGGCCCTACTATTCCCTCCTTCATCTGCCCCCACCTGTGTCCCTCATGACCTGGCTCTCCAGGCCACCTCAGTTGGCCTTCATGCCCAACCACGGCCCTGCTGAAGGCACTGCAGGCTTGGGTGCACATCTGTCCCATGAGGAAGGAGGAGGGACTTTGGCCTGACACTGGCCCTTTCGATACCATGGGGCCACGTGTGCCTGTGGGGGTCAGTCCCATCCCCCATCCCAGGCTTTGGCCCCAGGCACGTGTGTATGTGGGTATGAGTGTGTTTTTGTGTGTCTTTGTGTTACACCTCTTGGGATTTGTTGTGGGGGAGGGGCATGGGGCAGGGAAGGGTCTTCACTGTCATTCAGGGATAAAATTTAACTTTATTTTTGTACGCATTTTTTGCCAGGTGAGGCGTGTCCTGGCCTCCAGCTCCCGGCCAAGGGAGGTCGTTTCCTAAGCTTCGGGTGCTTTAGTGCTCTTTTTTTTAACCATAGGGAAGGAGGCCTGACCTGACCTCCACACTTCTGTCCTAGGAGCTCTTGATGACAGCCCAGCCTGTGGGCAGTCAGGACTGTCAGGACTCCATGAGTCCAGCTGCCACCAAAGGTTCCAGCTTGGGGGTGGCGCTTCTTGGTCTCCATTTGTACAGCGGATACATCAAGTTGAAAAAATTTTTTCCGGCCTAATGAAACCAAATTGTTCCCCAGCATTTTTGTCTCCAGCCCTGAGGAAGTGCCCAGGGAGAAACTGGCCCCTCCCACCAGCGCAGCAGGCCAGCCTGGCACTGCGCACCCACAAGGGGCTTTGACTTACGTTTTCATTTATACATAAAACGCGACGTTATTTTTCTTTACAAAAGCAAAACAACTTAAAGAAAACCATACCAACTTTTGACTTGAACCAACCAGGCTCTGTTGTGTTTGTTTGCTGGAACAGCTGCCTGGGAGAAAGGCACCCATCCCAGGGTGCCAGTGCTGTATAGGGAATTCATGGAGCTCTGACTCCTGAAGGAGTGAGCTAGTAGCTGCATCCTGCTGCTGATCCGCATGCCTGAAGACCAACAGGAAATTGGTGTGGGTGGGCATGCATGGAAGGTGGCACCCAGACCTCCCCTGCCTCAGGCTGGAGAGATGTTCTGGTGTGCCTTTCTGTTGCTGTAATGAGGCACCCTCACCAGAAGCACAGGAGACAGGAAAGGGTTTTATTTAACTTAAAGTTCCAGGTCACAGAATATCACTGAGGGGCTTCAAGACAGGAGCTTGCAAACAGGCCTGCATTGCCAATCCACACAGCCATTTCCTCTAACCAAGGAGTCAGGTGGGGTCCGTGGAGGGTACTGCTGGCTGACTGATCTCAGCTTTATACAGTTTAGGACCCCTACCTAGGGAATGATGCTGCCCTACCTAGGCCTGGCTCTTGAGGCTACATCAGTTAACAAGGCAGTCCACAGACATGCCACAGTTTCATCTGATCTGGGAATTTCTTCAATTGAAATTCTTCCAGATTAATTCTAGGATGTCAAGTTGACAGAACTAACCAGGGCCAGAGGTCAGCAAAGATTTGGTTGTCTGAAGCCCTCACACTAGCCCTGTGGATCTCCTGGCCCTTGAACTTAGAACCTGCAGGCACAGAACAGAACACTGCCTAAGTAGGTAGGAGGGGTACCCAGTATCCACTGCCCTCACACCCCTAAAAAAGCCCATGCCTTTCCTGTCTCCCACCAGGCCCATTTCATAGCCATCAGTGAGATCAAACCTTTGCTGTTGTTATTTGACGATTGTTTCTGAGCTGGGCCTGCAGTGGTTTTACATCAGACAAAGCCTGCCGTGGCTAAATAGCCTATTCTGTAGCATCCTGCCCTGTGCAGGATCCTGTGGCCCCAGTTCACAAAGGCTGTTTGCACCTGTCTGAAAATTCCTGTCCCGATTTCTGCCCTCTGCCTTCTGAAGGTGTGTTTTACATTTCCTGGACCGCAGAGTGAAAGGTGGTCAGGGGACAGCTCCAGACCTCCGCTTCTGTGTGGTAGCTCACACGCACTCAACACAAAATCAGTTAAAGGGCCAGTGAGGCGGCTCAGTGAGCAAGGTGCTTGCCGCCGAGCATGACAGCCTGAGTTTGGTGCCTAGAACTCCACACACGCAAAATTCGGGGTTTTTTTGTTTTTTTTTTTTTAAGTTAAGGTTGAGTCTGGTGGCAAACACCAGTAATCCTCACACCTGTAAGATGGAAGCCAGAGAGTCCGGAGTCGAAGGTCAGCTGCATGGTGCCATGCTGGCCTGAAGGAGACTCGGAAATTAAAGTTGAGAAGCTCTGTTCTCCCTCCCTCCCGTTCTTCCCCTTTCTCTTCACAGCTCACTCAGAAAGGCACGGGGGCTGTCCAGTGGCTCACACCCTGGATGTGAGGCAGGAGGTTTGTCTTGAGTAGACTAGCCCAGGCTAAAGACCCTGTCTCAATTTTTAAAAAGGGAACTAGCCAAATGGTGGTGCAGTTAATCCCAGCACTCAGGAGGCAGAGGCAGTCAGATCTCTGAGTTTGAGGTCAGCCTGGTCTACAAAATGAGTTACAGGACAGCCAGGGTTATACAGAGAAACCCTGTCTTCTGTGGAAAGGAAAGAAAAGGAACTGGGGGGGAAGAGGCCACATTGCAACTTCTCTGCATGCACATAAGGGGGGTGAGGGAGAACCTATATTATCTCCTTGAGGTCAGAGACACTGGTCAACCGCTGTACCCTCCAAATAGAGAATGCTGTGTGCATCTCAAGGTGAAATGTCTGGCGTCCTTTAGTAACAGGCTAGGCATGGGAGCAAACCTGTGGCCCCTGGCTCTTGGTGGTCTCACACCACATACGTACCAGCACACAGGGAAAAGGGAAGCCAGTTTGTGTTTCTGTCGCTACAGCAGAGAGGACACTAGGAGGGCGAGCAGGCTAAATAAGGAGGTGGGGTGGGTCAAATGGCAGGGCAGGGGGAGAGGGGCTGCATTGCCCAGCTGGGGCTCTAGAAGCTGGCCATTGGCAGCAAGGGCCTCAAGAGGTGAATGGAGGGGGGAGTGTACCAGGGCCATTGTGCCCAGCACCCACGAAGGGGACACAGTCTGGATAGTGTGTCACTTGCAGTGTGGGAAGTAAGAAATAGGAAGTTTGTGGAAGGAGGAACTGGTTTCAGAACAACAAGCCTTGCACGCCAGCACCTGCTGAAGTCAGCAGTGTGGGCCTATGGTATGGCCCACCCCAGTGGCCGAACTCAGGAGGGAAAGAATTCTGCATTCGCTTGCTGCAGAAAGCACCCTTTGAGCTGGGTGTAGTGGAACACACCTTTAGCCCCACTCAGCACTCAGGAGGCAGAGGCAGGCAGATCTCTGAGTTTGAGGCCAGCCTGGTCTACAGAATGAGTTCCAGGACAGCCTTGGCTACCTAGAGAAACCCTGTTTCAGAAAACCAAAACAAAAACCATAGACCTCCTGAGCTGAACTGTGCCACCTGAAGTACTACACATGGCCACTAGGGGAGTCCTGGTCCTTCCCTGGAACCCAGACCCTGAGAGAAGGGCTGGGCTCGGCAGGGGCAGGCTCTCACACGTGGGAGAACCCACCTCAGCCTCTGTATCAGGCAGTCTCCAGCCTCGGCCAATCCTGACGAGGTGGGAGCTTCGCAGACTTGTGAATAGGATGCAGTTTGTGAACATCCAAAGCTGATGACAGACTAAAAAGACCTGCTTGAGCAGGGGCCAAGTCGGAGCACAAGCTTCCAGCCGGCTTAGGTTCCAGCACTCTGGGCCACTTAGTGCTGTGTCATCTCAGCATGCAGCTGGGTCTCTGCTTCCATCTTCCCACCTTCGAGATGGGTTGTGACATTATCTCAAAAGACTGGTATAAGAACTAGAATGATGCTGGGTTGTGGTGGTGCACGCCTTTAATCCCAGCACTTAGGAGGCAGAGGCAAGCCGGTCTCCCTGAGTTTGAGACCAGCCTGGTCTCCAGAGCGAGTTTCAGGACAGCCAGAGATGTTGTGCAAAGAAACCCGGTTTTAAGGAATTAGAATGGACAGTGATGAACCAAGAAGCAGAAGGACTGGAAATTCAAGCTCATTCTTGGATACACAGTTTGAGGCTAGCCTAGGCTACATGAGACACTATCTCAAAAAAAAATGATGACAGCAATAAAAAATAAGAAGGAGCAAACTTTGGGTTCTCATCAAGAGCCGGGCTATTCTAAGCACTTTATGCATAGTTTTTGTTTTTGTTTTCAGGAAAGGGTCTCTCTGTGTAGCCCTGGCTGTCCTGGAATTTGCTCTGTAGACAAGACTGGCCTCAAACTCAGAGATAAACCTGCCTCTGCCTCCCAAGTGCTGGGATTAAAAGCAGGTGCCACCACCACCCAGTTTATATTCTTTATAGTTTCCTTCTACATGGGGACCAGGGACCAAGTCTTTTCTCATGTGGAAAGGCGGGGCCTCCCTTATAAGGTCTACCTTCCATCCTCATCCTGAATGCAGAACACAGCTGAGGTAGGCTTCATCCAAAGAGGGTAGAGAAGAGGACATGGCTGCCAGCCCTGCCTACTGCCAGGTCCAGGCCACCTCAAGAGGGAGCGGAAGCCTGGAAAGAAAATAGATCCCACCTGCTTGACAGCCTCGTGACGGGCTGGTGGGTATGGATGCATGGGGGTCACGGGGACACCAGGCTCTCGACCTTGGGAACTGCCTGGGCAGCAGGGCTCCATGGGAAGAGGGACAATAAGAGTGGCCAGGACAGGAGGGCCCAGGCAGCTGGCGTTTAGATGTGCTTGTCTTGGGCACTCTCTTAAATTTCTGGAGGCTGCTGGCGAGACCGAAGTGATGGTCAGGATGCGGAAGCAAGTTGTGAGGGGAAAGATGGGTGCTGCTAGGCAGTTTGGGGGCCTTGGGAGCAGCGTGATCCCAATGCCGTGAGGCCTCAGGGCTCCGAGGCAGGGGAAGGCCTGTGAGGAAGGTCCCCAGAAAGAAGCCTGGCTTCTTGGCTTGTAATGGAACAAACAGGATGAACAGATTTCGTGACTGGAAGCAAGCCTGAGTAGGGAACTGTACTCTCACCATCACCTTCAGGCCACCCGAGTCCCTTTCCTGCCTGAGGTCTCAGCCTGATTATGTCATCAGAGTGTAAAGCTGACAGACTAGGGCTACCTGAGCTCTGGCACAGGACGGAGGATCCTGAAGTCACAGGAGTTCCAAGCCCTTTGGTCTCTCAGTCTGCCGAGAACCTACAGAGCTGAGCTTATGTCTGGAAGGCTGTCCCTTCCTCTGTTTCTTCCTCTCCGGCTCCAGCAGAGTCTGGGCCCCGAACCTCCTGGTAGACACAGCTCAGGAACGAGAGTCTCAGGCCCAACTGCTCAGCTGCCTGTTCTCCAAGTACTGAGATGGATCCAGAAACAGCAACCCTGCCCTGTCCTGCCCCCACCCACTGTACACTCACAGGCCTAGAACAAAAACACCCCACAAATAGAAATCAAAGTCTGAGAAGAGAGCAAGGAGCCCTGACCCCGCCGTGGGAAAAGCTGGGCAACCCTGCCTGGGCATGAACTTCTCTGGTCTGTTCTGGAAACAGGACAGCTGTGTGGAGCTGAGGTCAGATGCAAGACTAAGGCACAGGTGTGGTATGTGGTCCCCAAATAAAGCCCTTAGCCACAGGGCCTTGCCTAACCCCACTGCATGCCCATAGTCAGACTAGGGCTACTTCCAAATCCCTTTCCTATAGGGCTGGGGGGGGGTGTTATGTGCACGCACACATGTGTATGTGTGTGCTGCCACTGTCACCCAGGAACTTCTGCACTCCGTATAGGGCTGTGGCATGTGGGGGTGGGGTGGGGGTGTACTGCCACAGTTACCTGGGAACTTCTGCACCCCTGCTCTGGCCTCCACTTCCTGTTTTTCTCCCCCAACGAATTTTGCCCCTAGTGCTTTCATCAAGGGACTGTGGTGGAGGTGAAGGCCACTGGAGAGGAAGCCTAGGGGTCCCAGGAACCCAGGCTGGCCAGAGGGGTGGGCTTTGGGGTAGATCCGAAGCTGTCAGGAGGCAGCTGGGTGTCCCTCTGTGGCCTCTCACTGAAGTTCCTGATTCAGGAGCTGAGCACTGTCCCAGGCTCTTCCCTGGAGACACAAGGGGCCGAGAGACCACTGTGAAAAGCTGGTACAAGGCAAGGAAGATGGCTCAGTTGGTAAAATACTTGCGACAAAAGCTTGAGAATCTAATTTCTGTACCCTGCGTTCACATAAAAAGCTGGGTATATGGGGGCTGGAGAGATGGCTCAGTGGTTAAGAGCATTGCCTGCTCTTCC
>LOJH01029526.1:360-17751 GCA_001685095.1 Ellobius talpinus
GGTTCTGGAGGATGGTGGATGGATGGGAAAAGACCTCAGGGAGGGGGACCCAGCTGTGCTAGACTCAAAAAGAGGTGAGGAGAGTCTACCAAGGATCCTTACATTTAAGAAGCTCAAACTAACTTCCAGTATGGGAGATGGGAAGAAAAGAGTTGGTTCAGAACCTCGGTCATGGTGTTGGTTGAACAACAGGGACAGAGGGGACACCAGGGAAAGACCAGGTGGGAGGGCAATGGACTGGGTTAGGATATGGGGTGGAAGAAAGATACCCAGGATTAAGTTCAGATTCTGGTCTAAATGTCTGGAAGAATGATGATTTAGAAAAACAGAAGGAGTGGTTGATCTGGAGGATTAAAGGATGAAAGGAAGAGACAAGGGGATGAGAATTTAGTTCCACGAGAGACATCTAGGGGGCATCCTCTAAGTACCCATTGGATAGGAACGTTCCGGGTTTAGGAAAGAGATCCAAGCTGGAGAACTTCAGAAGCCACCAGCATTTGGATCCTATGGAGGCGTGGGCAGGGATGAGATCACTGAGAGAGAGTGTTGTGACGGGGGGCAGAGGGTCAGGCAGCCTTCCAAGGTGTAAGGCAGCAGGTCCTCCATGCCTCCACCTGACCTACATCCACAGCGGCCCTGCCTCTAGCGGGAGCAGCGATGGGCATGACGGCCTCCCCACATGGTAGGCCCAATCTGTAGGCACAGATCATCCCAACTGGCAAGTATCACGAGGGGTTGGACAGGACAGACAGGGCCCTAGCCAGGAATCTATTGTGTTCCTGGACAGGCCAAAAGCTGAGACGTAGACTCACTTGTCAGGGACAGCTGCCACATAGTTGAAGAGCTGCCAGGGTATACCCTGCAGGATGGTACTTCTGAAGCTCCCGTGGCTCACCACATGACCTCGATTCCCGTCAATCACCACTACCTGGATTCCATCTTCTGAGCAATGGTACTTCCTGCCATCCACCTGCAGGGCCAAAGCAACACAGACGTGAGGGATCCTAGGGCAACTGAGGCCCCAAGGGTCTCCTTTCTGTGTGGTTTCTACGTAGACACTAGCACTAGAGACAGAGTTTGGTTACACAGTTGCTCGGTTCATGAGACCCCTTCATGTCATTTTCCTGAGCTATCTGTAGGTTTGAATAGTGATCCTCCCCAAAAAAAGACATGCCCACTAGGAACCTGTGAATTTGATTTTTATCTAGAAATAATGTTTCTGAAGACACTTAGTGACATACAGATAGATGTGACAATATTATGGATCTCAGGACAGGAACTGTTTGGGGCAGGCACTAAATCCTAACGATAGGGGTCCCTTAAGAAGAAAGGTGACAGATATGGGATAGGCACAAAGGAGGAAGGACCTCATGAAGATGGGACCAGGATGTCAGCGAAGTGACTCTTATCCAAAGGTCCTTAGAGTCACTGGAAGTTAGAGCAAGCTCGTGGGCTTCCCAAACTCAAAGAGAACAACTTTCTTCTCTTTTAACCCGTGCAGCTTGTGGCAATTTATCACAACGCCACCTGTTATAGGTTAACCTGACACGCCCCCACCGGCTCATGCTCTGAACATTTGCTCCCCTCACCTGGTGAGGATGTTTCAGGAGTATGTGGAGCCTTCAGGAGGACGAATCTAGCTGGAGGAAGTCGGTGACTATGAATTGGTCTTTAAAAGTTACTCCTGACCCCCTAGTTTCTGCGTTTCTGCCACTCTCTTGGTTCCCTGGTCCTCCCAGGAGGTCAATAGCTTTTGCTACCTGAGCAGGTGCAGTGGTTTGAATGAGCAAGGCCCCTGTAGGTCCATATATGTGACTGCTTAGTTCCCATTTGGTGGGATGGATTGCGAAGGATTAGGAAGTGTGACCTTGTTAGAGGAGGTGTGTCATTTGGGACAGGCTTAGAGGTTTCAAAAGACTCCCACTATTCCCAGTGTCTCCTTCTGCCTCCTATTTGTGGATCAAGATGGAAGCTCTCAGATGTTCTTACCACCATGTTTTCTCCATCGTCATGGACTCTAGCCCTCTGAAACCACAAGCCCCACATTAAACCCTTTTGTTTATAAGTTACCTAGGTCGCGGTGTTTTATCACAGCAATGGAAAAACAACCATGACAGCAGGCCCCTGTGCACTGAGCTGTGCCGTTGTACCTTCCTCACTACAACGGACCAGAGCTCTCTGGAAACACAAGCCAAGACCCATCTTCCCTCCCGTAAGTCAGCGGGTTCTGTGTTCAAGGCAAGACAGAAGGAGATAATCCACCCACTCCAACTCAGTGAGGAGCTTGGTCCCGCGGAACCTCTGCTTACTTCAATATACGCGAAGTCATTCCGAAGGTGAAAGTAGTGCTGCCTGGAACTTTCCATCTTTACTTCCAGGAAGTGGTCCTTTGTCTTCTGAGAAACAAACATGGAACAGTAGTGAGGCTGTGAGGTCTGGGTGGTCTTTCTCCTCATGTGCCCTGGGCCTTGACCCAGAACTAAGTCATGGGGTCGATTAGGTGTCCAGGGAGGAGCTCAGCTAGATCTGAGTCCCCCACACTCAGAGGCAAAGGGCCCAGCCTGCACGGCCACTTACCAGCTGAGCTCCAATGAGCTTCTTGGGCATCGGCACATCCACCACGGCCCTCTCGGTGAACCTGGGGTAAGCAGTGGCTGTGCAGTCGCTGATGCCCGCATTCCTTGGGATGAGGGCTTTGATCTTGATTCGTTCACAGCCCTTCATGGAGCAGAAGGCAAACTTCTCTCTTTCATTCTGGGCTTTTAGCTTCAGGAAGAGCAACCTAAGCACAGAAGGAGCCTGGGTGTTCCTACGGGACACTTAGAACCTTCTTCCCACCCAAATCAGATAGGGTGGCACCCACCTGTCATCCCAGCACTTGGGAAGCAGAGGTGGGAGGGTCATCTCAAGTTTAAGGCCAGCCTGGTCTATTTATTGAGTTCAAGCCCAGGTAGACTACCTAGCAAGACCTTGTCTCAGGCAAACAAATGAACAAACAGATAAAAAAAATCTCTTTGTCACCGAGGTTGCGCCTTGAGGGCTGTAAATCATGAACTGTGCCTGTCACAGAGTCATATACAGTTGGAGGAAGAAAATAAATGTATTTAGGAATATATTCAAGATGGGGCTAAGAGTGCTGGCAAATATTTTCTGAGGACTAACTGCCATGCCATTGTAAACTGATATATCATCTAATTTAATCATCAACTTTGCCCACTGTGTGCCATTATCACACTGACTTGCCAGATGGGGATTGTCCCAGAGAAGTAACTGCCCCACTGGGGGCTAAAGGAGCTGGGAGTATTCCCATCCCAGTGTGGATCCCAACTCTACTCTCCTTCAAGCCATAACTTATTCTAATAATAACTATGGGGAAGGAAGCTGACCCATGTTCCAAGGAGGCAGACGATGAGGCCACTACAGAACTAACTAACTTGGCATCTGTTATTGTTCCTTTCATCTCAGAAAAATGCTCTTAAGTCTTGTCTGTAATATCTAATGATAATAAGGACTGACTGTCTTCTACACTTTCCTTTTGGGGAACCAACTTTTAATGAGCCCACTTGGTTTTGGGCCCGTGTGACACAGCCTACTCCACCCCACTTCTGACGAGAGTAGGTGCTCACACTGGATTCTCATTATGATGTGGGATTCCCCTCTGTATGCTATGAATATGTTCTATTACCATTGGTTATTAAAGAAGCTGCTTCAGCCAATGGCTTAGTAGAGTAAATCCAGGCTGGAAATCTGACAGGGATAGAGAGAGAAAGTAGGTGGAGTCAGGAGATGCTGTGTAGCTGCTGAAGGAGACAGACGCCAGAAGCTGGATCCTTACCAGTAAGCCACAGCCTTGTGCCAATATACGATGAATAGAAATGGACTAATTTAAAATGTAAGAGTTAGCTAGAATTATGCCTAAGCTATTGTCCCAACAGTGTTGTAATTAATATAGTTTCTGTGTTATTATTCAGGCTGGGAAACGAATGATCAGTCTCCATCTACACTCATTAGGCTGTTTATTGGCTACAGGGAGGCAAGAGGATGCCTCCTCTTGTGAGCTACAATGAAGAAGATGTTGGGTCTTGTCGTTTACCGGTTGGTAACTGAGTTGTAAGGACATGTAAGGGGTGGGGGCTGTGACTATTTTGTACCACTGTCCTCCCCGGGAATTGAGAAAAGAAGGCAGCTTGAGAGAGGACCTTGATACAAGAGGCTTGGCATATGCATGCGTATTCACGTATATGAGACCATGAGGGAATGAGCCTTGTCTTGGATCTGAGCTGTTTCAAGCCACTACAAAACAAGAACCTTTGTTCTGCTGGGTGTGGCAGTACACCTTGAATCTTTAATCTCAGCACTTTGAAGGCAAAGGCTGGTGGATCTCTTTGAGTTTGAGGCCAGCCTGGTCTACACAGTAAGTTCTGGGCCAGCCAGGGCTAACTAGTGAGACCCTGTCTCAAAGAAACACAAAATCAAACATATACACAAACAAGATACCTATGTTCCTGGCACGAAGAGATCCCAGACTAAATTGGAAAGTGTCAAGCAGAGGAGTCTCCAGCTCAAGGCCAGGGGCAGAGCCAGTGCCACCTGGATGCTCCGCAGAGGTAGCACCTCCTGTTAGTGTTGCCCATAACCACATCCAACCAGAGCTCTCTTCCCCAACAGAACCCATGCCAAGGCCCGAGGGGCAGATGTCGGTATGGCCCCTTAGCTCCTATACTGAACTTAGCAGTGTTAAGATTTCTTTGTTACCAGATCAGAGCAAGGGGGGACTTGAGAGATCATCCATCCCACACTCCTCTGTACAGATCACAGGTCTGGCCTTGATCTGTAACCCGTGGGTGTTCCAGTGAGCTGAATGTCAGGGCCGTGGGGTGGTGAAGGAACTAGGGCCCTGGCCTCAATGAGCCCCATGCTCCTGGAGCCCTGCCACCACCAATGACCATACTTCTCCTATACCATACTAATTGTTTGGTGACACCTCCCTTGGTGGAAACTGGGAAACCCAGCAGGACAGGGCACAGCTAAAACCAAGCCAGGGACCACTTCCCACCTTGGAACTCCTTCCTCTGAGCCAGTCTATTTCCACTTTATCCCTAACTACAGCAAGTTGCTTTTTCGCTTAAAAAGAGAGACAAGCTACTCTCTTTTCTCCTCATAAGGAAAGCAAAATGCCCGTTAAATGTCCTTTCAACGTTTCTCTGTGACCAGCTTCATCACTGTGAAGCATACTGGACTACCTCAGTTGTTAGCCTGGATTGTGTGTATGCGTGTGTGTGTTTATGTGTGTATATATGTTGTGCACATGTGTGTATGTGTGTGCGTGTACAGGCACAAGTATTTATGTGTGAATGTGGAGACCAGAGGTCATCCCTTGGTGTCATCCTCAGGAGCTGTCCATACTAAAGGGACTTGCATTTTTACCTGGACTTTGCAAACTAAACTCTAGGCTGGCTGGTGAGCCCAAGGAATCCACCTGTCTCCACCTCTCCAGTTCTGGGATTTTAAATGCCACGGCGCTGTGCCTGTCTTTATTATGTAGGTTCTAGGCGGCTGAACTCTGGTCCTCATGTTTGTGCAGCAAGTACTTGATCGGCTAAGCTATCTCCCCAGCCCTGGATTTATTTTCAGGAGAAGGGACCAAAGAGCTCCTCAGTGTCTTTGTGCAGACACGGTGCCTCCCTTGTGTCTCTGTTGACCAGGACCCAGTGAGGGCCAGCAGGGGTTGGGGGTTTGGGGAATAGATAGTCATAGACTCAGATGCAGCTGGGGAAGGTTTGTGCTGTGGCGTCTGATCAAGTCACTCTTGTCTCCAGTATCTTCTTTTCCCACCTTCAAATTAGAAGATTGTTTGTTCCCTTTGGGTTTGGGGGATAGCATACCATATTCGTTTGTTTTTCCTTACTCCCTTTACTTTTTTTCTGAATTTTTTCCTACAATCTACTTGCAGATTTAACAGAAAGCTAATGTCTCTCCCAGTGTTTGACTGTGTTAAGTAGTTGAGAACATGGTTGGCGTTAGGGTCAAAGCACCCAGGAAAGCATTCTGTACTTATCAGTATCAACTACATGGTAGTTCCTAGAGTCTTGGGAAGACCCAGGATACACAGTGAACTGAGCCCTACTTCTGCAGACCAGAGGAGCCTCCTTACCCAGAATCCTCATCCCAGTAGTAGTGGCTCCTGCCGGGATAGCTCTGCTCCACCTTGTCCATCTGCAGGGTCCTCACGAAGGTCCCGGTCTTGGACGTTTGCTTTAGCAGGCGATTGTGAACATCTGAAAGGATGGAAAAGGTGGTGCCCCTTGGGTAGCAGAGCCCCACTCGGATCCAGTCGCCCCTAGAAAAGGAGGCAGAGTTAGTTCTCAGCAAGGGTGTCCAGGGGAAGGGTGAGCACACCATAATAATGCTCAAAGAACTCTAAGTGGGGAGGTTTGAAAGAATAATTACTAAGCTGCAAAGTGTCCAAGGAGAGAAGGATGGATGGCGACCACCAGTGGCCAGGGAGGGTCATGGGGATGGGTCACCTAGGAGCATTCAAGGGCTGATCTAGGGGTGCTCTGTGTGGGTTTTAGCTGGGACGATGGGGGTACTTTTGACTGGGCTATGATTAAAGTGCATAAGCCACTGAGGGGCTAGGCTCAGCCCCTTCCTGATAGAGCATGATTGGAGGTCCAGCTTCCTTCTCCTTTCTGCAATGGATAAACATCTGTCTCAGGAGCACAGGAATGAGTACATGATGGATGTAGGAAATGTTTGAACGTGAACGTACATCTAACACCCTCAACCTGACTACTTCCCCTTTACCATGGTTTACATGGATGGACTTGGTAGGTCTTTGAGCAGCCTGGGAAAAACTGTAATCCCCCAGGGCATACTGGGAAGATTGTCTGGATTAGGCTAGCTTCTCACCATGCCTGTGAGGGATTTTTCTTGACTAGGTTGATTGAGGTGAGGAGATCCTCCCTAAATGTGGGTCACACCATTCCATCAGCTGGGGGCCTAGAATGAATTAAGAAGTGTGCGTCTCCCTCTGCTCTCTGACTGCAATGTGACCAGCTGCCTCGAGCTCCTGCCAACATGGTGCCCTCACCGTGACACACTTTAACATCAACCACTGAGCAAAATTAGTCCTCCCTTCCTTAAGTTGCTTCTATTGGGATGCCTTACCACAGCCACAGAAAAGTAATTAAGATACCTTCTCATAGCTTTGTGCCCTTCCCCATAAATAACAGCAGCAATATCCTGTAGCTTTTTCTCCATTTCCTGAGCACTTGGTAATGCCAATAGCTGGGTGACAGTTATCATATACTCATTAGCTCACTACATATTTTTTGTTCACTTGGGAGGCAATAATCACACCAAGCCTTTAAGAGGTTAGCTGTTTTGCCTGAGGCGGACCCAGAATGCATCCTGAGCCCACGTCTCTGGGTTCTCAAAGACATGGTGGGTGACGAGAACTTCTTTGGATACCTCCTGCAGGGCTGAGAGGGACCAGTCTGAGGTCCCCGCTAACCACGAGGAGTTCTCACTGTCTCTGCCTGAACTCAGCCAGCACCACTGTCCTGGGTCACGTGATCCTGGTTGCTCTGACTCACTTGTTGAAGTTGATGAGCCAGATGGCAAGCTCAGCCGGGGCTGTCTGGTCCCAGTGGATGGTGTAGCCCTTCTGCAGGGTGATGACAGGCTGGTACTGCTGGTAGTGGGTGCTCCTGGTGAGGGCCCCCTCCAGGTAGAGGGGGTGGCTAGGGAAGTCGTTCTTGATGATCTTCATGCGCAGGTTGCTGCTCTTGTAGGCCTGGATGTACATCTTTGAAGTATACAGAAAGGCTGTTAGAAGAACTGTCTCAGAGGGTCTGGTTAACATCTGACCACAGAGGGCCCTTTCAGAGCCACTGTCTCTTTACACAGCCTGAATGGAAGGAAGACCAAATAAGGGGACATCTCTCCCTGCTAGTAGACACAGCCTGAGCTGCACTACGCTCATCAGTCACTTTCTGGGGTTTCCAAAATGTAACCTCTGCTAAGGTATGACCAGAGGAACTGCCAGGAGTTGGCTGCCAGCTACATGGTGAACTCTGGAAAACGGACGCATGTGTGGACAGACATGGGGAAAGAAAGGGGAAGAGGGGGCCCTCCCATCCTTCCTCTTCCTCCTGTCCTAATTCCTTCATTCCTTCTTCATTTCAGCCTTCATTACCTGACCTCTCCCTTCTTTCTTTTTCTTCTTTCCATATATGCATTAAACACTATGGGTGTTAGGCAAGTACTCCACCACTGGCTGTATCCCTAGGGGCCTTTCTACTCTTTGAGTCAAGGAAGGGCTCACTAAGTTGCCTGCCCAAGTTGGTCTTGGCACTAATAAACTTGTAATCCTCCTGCCTTCACCTCCCTAGCAGTTGAGATGTCAGGGACTGGGAACACCGTGACCAGTGGGAGGAGGGTACTCAAATGCTTCTCTCGATACAGCTGGCCCTTCACTGTCTAGGAGAGTTTGGGTGTGTTGCCCTGCTTCACTCTCTGCCTGCCGGCTTGTGGGCCAGGTAGTGTATGCACCAGATGAGAGTATGTTGCCTCATTCCAAGAAAACCCTGGAAAATAAGACTGCCAGCCACTATGTCTCCAAGGGGCAAAGAGCTGAACTCTATTTGAGACACTCTTCTGGGGTGCTAGAGAGATGGCTCAATGGGTAAAAAGTCTGCTATAAAAGCCTAAGAACCTTCGTGTGGATCCCTCGTACCTATGTAAAAGCTGGCATGGCAGCAGGCATCTGTTAGCACTGGGGGTAGGCAGAAACAGTGACTCCTGGGAGCTTGCTGGACATCTAGCCTAGTCAAAACAGTGACTTCAGGGACTCGAGGGAGCTTATGTCAAAACAGAAGGTGGGCAGGCGTAGAAGACATGTGTACACTCAGGGAAAAGCACACAAACACATACTATAATATATGCATACATCATACACACATACACAAGTCATTGTTCAGTTCTCTGGCTCATCCCATATCCATAAAGTGATATCTCTGTAGTTAAGACCAAGAGAGACCATTACACCAAAGTGCAATGATGTGCTATGGAAGGAACATGCTCTCTTCCCTTCTAGTGTGTATGTGTGTATATATATATAAAATGTGCTAGTGTCATGTGTGTATGCATGTATGTTATATGTATATAATATATATATTATACACACACATATATATATATACTAGGTAAGATGAAAAAAGAAACTTCAACTTTGTCCATCTTACAGGGCTGTCCAATGCATCAAAAGACATAATTAAATATCCTGTAAGCTTTCTGATGTCCACCTGTGGTGATAGGAATGCCTGCCTTGTAGGATGGTCAGGAAGACATGGTCATCACATATTTCCTTCTCCTCTAGACCACCTGGTCCAGGTACTTTCTTCCTAATCTGACAATTTTCTCTGGCCTCTTTCCCCTCATTCATTCATTCATTCATTCATTCACTCATTCACTCATTCATTCATCAGTCATTCATCCAAGAAATGGCAGTGATGGTCACAGGGTAATGGCAATTATTTCCAGTTGTTACATTCCAAACATTATATAACTCTGTTTCACATGTTAGTCATGGGTCATGTGTGTCCATAGAGTCCTGGACATGAGGACAGTGTGGCCCAGGAACCAGTTTTCAAATGCTATTTTAATTACTTTAAACCTCAAAATGCAGATTCAAGTGATGACATCAATCAATCCATTTCAAAACAAGAGTGGTGAAAAAGTTTTTCTTCTCATTAAACACAGCTTGGTTGTTTTGCTGGGTCTGAGACTTTGCTGAGAATCAGAAGAAATGGGCTCGTAGGCTTAGAGCAATGGCTCAGCAGTTAAGAGCACTTACCACTCCTCCAGAGGACCAGGGTTCAGTTCCCAGCACCCATTAGTGGTTCCCAACCATCCCTAACTCCAGTTCCAGGGGATCTGGCACCTTCTTCTGATCTCTATGGGCACCTGCATGCATATGGTGCACAGACCTGTGTGAAGGCAAAGCACTCACCACAAAAATAAAATAAATACTTAAAAAAAGAAGTAGGCTAGAAATATAAAATATATGTGGAAGCTTGAAGTCCATGAACAGAAAAAAAATTGCTCCATAATTTTTATATTAACCACACGTTGAAAGGATAGCATTTTGAGTATGTGTGAAAATATTATTGAATTAATGTCTCATTTCTTTTTATCTTTCAACATGACTACCCGGAAAGTTATGGTTTGTATTATATTTCTATGTCTAAAAAGTCATGGGAAGAGGGATTTTATTTGCATCATCTGAAATCATCCCTAAAACAATGGTTAAAGGAGTTCAGCTTTCAGCTCAAGTTCACACTCAAGGATGCCAAGGCTCCCAGGGTGTGAGCTGGAGGCCAGTGGTTAGTAGGTACTGCACCCTAACATGAAACGCCCCGGTGCAGTGTTTAGACCATGAAAATCCCATGGAACGGGAGCCAGGGACAGGAAAGGCAAGGAAGGAAAAATCCTGCCTTGCTCTTGACCCAACATAGAGTCCGACACACGCCAGGCAGTCTGAGTCCTTGTCACAGGAGTGAATGGACAAGCAAGTGGCCTAGGGTGGCATCCCCACCTGTGCATAGCGCCCACTGCAGATGGCCCCTCTCCAGTCTGGGACGTTGATGCAGTCTGGGTGCCGAACCAGCCAGTTGTCATCCTTAGTGAGGTAGGAGCCAGGGTACTCGGACACGGAGCCATCCACATCGTGGAACACAGATGTCTTGTCCCCGTCCATGTCCAGCTGGTTGAACCAGGGCCCAGGCTCTCCGAAGAACACTCTGGAAGTAATCTGAACAGAGCCAGGAAAATAAGACTGGGCCTGAAGGTGAAAGGAAACTGCAGCCGTCATCAGGGCCAGGGCAAAGTTTCCAATTTCCTCTGACATTACAAAGCAGCCAGACGGAGGCTGCCCTTGGGCGCTGGAGGAAACTGCATGGATGACCATCTCATGGAACTCTGATAAACAGAGTGTCACTGTGCCTCAACTCCGAAAATTAGCGCACAATTTTGGCTCCACTCACTATGGTTTGGCTGCTGTAGGTGGCGTTGGAGGCTGGCCTGATGAAGGAGGGGCTTGGGAGTCAGTGAGTGTGAGCATTCTGGTGAATGAGCTGGGGAGGAGTGAGGGATGAGTGCTTGTGTGAAAAAGTGTGTACGAATAGTGCGTAGGGGGTACCCGTGTGTGAGAATTGTGTATGAGCTTGTGAGTGGGTGCATTGGACTTGAAGACAACCTCACAGTGCAAGCCATGGGATATCTCTGTGACTGACCTCCTGCAGGCCCTCAGGGGTCTGAGTGAAGAAATGAAGTAACTTAAGTTCCCTATCTTACCAGTGACTGGGCAGAAAGGCAAACTCAGTAGCAGGAAGGAGGAAGAACTGAGGAGGGGCGGGCAAAGACGGGAGATGGGAATAGGTGAGAAGTAGCAGGCCCCGCAGGCAGCCTTGTCCTGCACTCCTGACCCTCAGCTCCTCCACCTTCTCCATCTACAGCCAAGAGGCCCTGTTTACATTCTGCTTTCAGAATGAAGTTAGACAATGTCTTCAGAAGACTTCCCTTGGACACTGCTGGAGTTGGGAGATGATCTGTGCCAACTTAAGTAGCCTGGCCCCAACATCTGGTGTGGCAGGGGTCTGGAGGAACAACTTCAGAACCCTGAGTTCATCTCTAGGTTCTTACTGAGGCACAGATCGAAGGCCAATGGGCATTCACCCAGACTCGACCTTTTTCTGTGACCTGAGCTTGTACTTTTCCAGTTTTGGCAGAAAGCAAAACTGGGACCCAGTCCAGCCTACTTGGAGGAAGCTATTCCACCCTCAATCTCTAAACTGTGGGGGACATGTGAGTCATCACTCAAAGCCTGGCTATGCCAGGAGTATGTCCTGGCACCATACTTACCGGGACATCCTCAAAGGCAATGTTGGTGACATTGTTGTGGGGGCAGCTTTGCCAGGCATTGTTTAGGCGGAAGGCCAAGGCACTAGTGTGCCGGCCCTCAAGGGCTGCGAACTTGCGGAAGGTACAGTTTTGGACGTTGATGGGACCATCGTAGAACTGAATCCCTCGTATCGGAAAATTCCTGTGGAGTTAAGGAAGTCAGACATTAGATGAACTCTGTGTTGTTACTTCTTCAGTGGTGACTGGTAAGAGCTTTTCCGTGTAATTCCCAATTCCCACCTCCAGCAACCCCCTCCTCTGAGAATCATTAAGTCAACTAACTCACTGGGAAGCCACGTATGAACGCAGTGTCAGTGAAAAGAAAGACCGCCGAAGATAGATGGGGATGGTACTGGCTGGATGGTGGATGGAAGGATGTTGGAAAAAAGGATGGCTGGATTGGGTTGGATGGATGGGTAGATGGATGCTGCTGATAGGCTGGTAGGTGGATGAAGAGATGGAGAGCTTGTAGGTAGCTGGATGGTAGATGGATGGACGGTACGTGGGTGACCACATGAGTGGGTGAGTGGTATGATGGACAGCTAGCTGGATGAATGAATGGTAGGCTGGGAGATAAATAGCTGTCTATTTAGTCGCTGGCTCAGGGACCTCTGTTTAGATAGTTTCTCTCCTCTTCCCATCAATGTGTCCAGTCAGTAGGAAAATACTGTAAATACTTCAAGAGACTGCCAATATTATGTCCCTTGGGAGTGGAACACTGTTAGTCATTATCGTCCTAGTTTTAGTTGCTATGGCAATTTAATCAGATTAAGATCCAGATGAGTTTCCTCTGTAAGCCTACCCAGCGGCAATGTGCTGGGCTTAGGACACTGGAAGGAACAGAACCACACAGCATGGGCCATGATAAAAAGAATGACAATGTGACTTTTAAGTGTGGCCAGAGGCAAAGGCTGCTCTTGCTAGAAAAGCAAGGCCACAGACAGACTCAGAGCCCCTGAGAAGGCTTGATTCTGGGGAGCAGCAGGAAGGGAGTGGGAAGAGGTGGCAGCTGGGAGACATGGAGGGACCAGGGAAGAATTAATGACGTGGAAACTTCACCCTTGCCTGGCAGGGAGGAGGAGCTCAGAGGGATCCTTCCCATTCACTTGAGACTCTTGAGCAGGGTACGGGAAAAGATGGCCCATGAGGGATTGGTCAGCCTGCTTGGTGGCCTTTCTCAGGGCTGGTCACAAATCTAGGCTTGTCATTTTCTCGGTCTAACACATTCGCTTATGCCCATGTCTCTGCTTCTGGCTTGATCCTTTCCCTTCTGTTCCACAGGGAACTTAAGGAAGCAAGGGAATGAAGAAGGAAAAGGAAGCATACGAAGTATCTGTCTCCAGAGAGGCCGTCCCCAGCTGTTTCTCGTCTTCTATGCAGGCTCCCAGCTATGGCATATGCTTCCCAAGGAAACCAAGCCCCCAAGCCCCCTTCTGTTTCCATATTTTTATGTTTGTAACTGATAGTGTCGTCACCTTGAATCCTGATTCTCGTGGAGGGAGAGCTTCCATGCATTTTTCCAGTTAAGGTGTGTGGGGTCAGCACATTCTTGCTAATTCTACACAAACCACGTGCTTCAGATCCTAATCTACTTCTAGTCAGACAGAATATACCTCAGTCAAAACTTCACGGTCCTTTCTAGCTCTCTCCTCTCAAAGGCAACATGAGGAACCTGCCTGAACCTGTCACTCTTCCATAGACATTATCACCTCGGGAAGTTACCAGAATATCCTGCTCCTGGAGGTTTGGCAACCTCCTAGAAAGAAATTCTAGAAATCCAGACTCAGACCCACTTGTAAATAAAAGGGTTGGCCATGTCCCTTAAGATGGGAGCCAGGCCTTCTTGACGGCTTGGTCAAAGAAGACCAGGCATATGCCTCTGAGTATGCCTCTAGGGTATCTTTGGGGAGACCCACTTGCATGCACCCGGGTTGAAAGGTTCAGTTTGTGTATTTCTGTCCTGATTGTAGCACCAGAAACCATCATTTTCACAGAGAGACAACTAAACCAATTCTAAGGCCTAGGTGGAACAAGTCTTGCTTCTTGTATGCATGGCAGCCTTGAGATGCGACCACCTAGCCACGGTCTGTGTTTTGGTGGAAGATTCCGATCTGTGTGAGACATGGCTGCAGGTTTGATCACCTCTGCTCATCCTCCTATAAGTGGCCTGGATTGCCTCTCTGGCACACTCAGAAGGGGATGAAAGACTTCATGTGAGTTGTTATGGAGAGTCAGAACCCCTCTTCTGGACACCATGTTCCATGAACACTGGCCAGGACCATATCATGTATTTGATGGCTGTGTACTTGTTGGCATCTAGTCTGTTTCTGGACTTCTCGTCTCATTCCAGATTTCATTCTCATTCATGTTCTTAGAGAGAACATGAAAAAAATTCAGAGTCAACACATAGAAGCCTCCCATTACCTTCCTTCTTTCTAGGGCTGTGACTCAAGCTACATACAGAAAAGGGCAGTTCCCACCATTGCAAACCTACTGGCCTATGGGGAGGGTCCTTCCGCTGTGGTCCAAACCACCTGGGCCCCAGATCCTGTTGTCCATCATTTCTGTGCCCACGTTGCCACTCTCACCAACAAACAAGCTGTTCTTTATCTCCTGCTTGGAGCCATCATCGTACGGGAAGGTTCCACCACTGCAGAGAGGAGATGTTGGGGGTGAGATGTCCAGATATAAGCTCCCACGGAAGGCCCATCACAATGACAGTTACTCTTACCTGGCCAGGGTCAGGCCGATGCCATTATCAGCAAACCTGGGGATAAGAACAGATGATGTTCAGCACATGCTCTCACTCCACAGTCAATGAGACTGTAGAAGGAAGGACCCTTCTCTGTCGCTGGAGTCTCACTGTGGACCATCAAGAGAGGAGTTTCACTGAGGAAATCGTAACTTTCCATTCTACCCAGAAAATAGGCAGTCAGGTTTCTCTTCACAGATTTGGTGTTCCTTGAAGTGTCTGGTGGAAAGCTAGAAGTTGTACCCCACACTGGCAGGGGTCTTCAGTGCTCAGCATTTGGGGGCATGGAGCATTAACTACAGGAGAGCTGGGCCTTATTCGCCTCCCTTGCTAGCCCACCTCTGGCTGAGCCACTGGGGCCTATGAGGTTGATCAGGAACGAAGGGGGTACAGAACAGGATCAGCACTGACTGAAGGTGGACCATGTGGGGACTACTCTCAGCCACAGTAAGAAACTCAAATCGCTAGTTTCCAAGTTTCTCAAAAACCAGGGAGGCTCTGTCTCTGAGAAGACCAAAAACAAACCCCATAATTACACCATGCTGATCACGGCTGCTCCCCAGAAACTCTGCATGATTTTAGGATCAGCATGAGCAAGTTTCTGGAGGCGACTGGTCCTGCTTCATGAAGGAGCTGGACCTTGGATCTGGGTGGCCTTCACTTTCTTTGGTCCCCTTCTCCCTTCCTGCCCAGGACTCCTGAGGGGCTCATTTCCCCAGGGGCCATTTTCACCCACCACCTGCTGTTTCTTGAATCTCCAGGGGCTTCATGGCTCCTATAAGCCCAGAAGGCCCAATCCTGTTTTGTTCTGTGTCAGTCACACCGGTGTGATCCTGGTTTCTACAAGCTCCCCAGTTCACATTTCATGCTCAGCTCCCTTCCAGCATGCTGCGCTTCCCCTTCAGAGATCTAGCCATTCAAACCAATCAACCAAGGCTCACCTAGGGTACCAGGCTCTCTAGCTCCTTCCTCCTCGCTGGTATCTCCTGGTGCTTTGCTGTGGTCCCCCTGTGCTCTGCTGTGACCCTAGTGACCCCATAGACACTCATAGCTCCCTTATCCCCTCACCTGTTGTGGACTCTTAGACCAGACATCCATCCTATCTTGTCTCTGGAAGATTTGCGGGCATTTTCACCGCATGCTTTATAAGCATCTCCATCTCAGCGCATCTAAAAACACAGCATCCACCCGTGCCTGTTCTCTGTGCTGAAGGCTGGGTTTATCCACACTCTCCATTCTATGATTCTTCCTCTCCTGGCTTGGAGTGTGGTATTCCATTTGATGTTCCATTCTCCCATCTTCAGGGGTACCCTCTCCCATCCTTGCCTGCATCTAGACATACTGCCCCCCACCAAACTCCCACAAACCACACAGGGCTAATTCTCAAAGTCCTGGAAGAGACCATTCTGTCAGCTCTGGACCATGTCAACTTTGTCTATTTGTGGGACCTCAACCCTAGTGCTAGCTAGATTGGACACTGGGTGCTTAGCTTCCTTAGAATGTCTGGTGAAGGACAAGAAGAGGCACCCTCATTAGCAGGATGGGTCATAATTTTCTTTGCAGAAGGAGAATCATGTTTGGCATTAGACTTCTGGGGACTTCACATGGTAAAGCAATGTTTGGGGCCCTTTTTGTTGGGCTTAGAGCATCAAGTCTCATTTGTACCACTCGTTAGCTATGCAATGTGAGACACTCCCTAGCTGAGCCTCAGTTTACCATCAATGAAGCTGGAACTGTACATTTTTTAATTTGCATTCTTGAGAAGTATAGTGAGAAAGAAATAAAACCAAAGTTTAGGTACATGTTGAGTGCCCCGCACCATGACTCCCTTTCCCTTTCTGTACTGACCAGCCATGGACCATGAAACAGAGTCCCCATGAATAACCCAGGATTCTGCACTATGGGTGAATCTGTCACTCTGCTGCCATCCTACGTCCCTGTCTTTTGGGGGAGCAGAGAGCTGAACGTCAGTATGTTTAGAATCCTCTGTGCCTTGCTCGTTCTTCAGTCAAGACTCTCTTTGTGGCAATGTCACCATCCCTTCCAGACTCACCGGCAGCTGTCCAGCCACACGTCCCCACCCCGCAGCCAGGCTCCATGATCCTGGTTCTTGTAGGCAGTGAAGTGGCGGATGATGGCCGGCTCCCGGGGTTTCAGGGGGTCTGCGTCCTGGTGAGGGCTGTACCTGGAGCATGGGAAGACACAGGTACTACTCCTTCTGGCCTCTGTAAGATTACAGAGTTCCCCTTACAGGTTCTCAGATACTTCTGACTCCACAGAAATTCACTGGCATGCAGGCTCTGGCATGGACAAGCTGAGCTTCTCCCAGAGGCAGGAGATTCCATCTCTAGGGCCCAGCTCCTTATAGGAGCCGGACAAGAGGTCCTGCTTTTGCTAATGACCCTGAAGTTTTGACAACAACTTCTTTTGTTTCCTTTGAGACAGGGTCTCACTACATCACCTTGGATGACCTAGAGCTCACTGTGAAGACCATGCTGACCTTGAACTCACAAAGATCTTTCTGCTTTCCCTCCTAGGTTCTAGATGGAATTAAATTTGTGTACCACTTCATCCAGGCTTGACAACAACATCTTTATTTATTTATTTGTTTGTTTGCTCATTTATTTATTTATTATGTATACAATAGTCTGTCTGTTTGTGTCTGTCTGCAGGCC